>JAXCGZ010005834.1:0-45000 GCA_037179515.1 Halocaridina rubra
GATCCGCTCACCCTCAAGGGTGAACATCCAAGAACAACATCTTTTAACACAGGTACGATAGGCGCAGCCCATTCACTATGAGAAACAGATTCTATAATATTTTCACTTACAAGTTTATCAATGGCCACTTCAACCATCTCTTTATGGTAAAATGGAACAGTACGTGTTTTTACAAACTTTGGAATAGCGTCTCTCTTTAAATGAATTTTAGCTACAATGCTAGAAATAGGTTTGCTTACATTAACATTATAATCTTCAAACACTTGTTCAACACTTACATTATGAACATTGTTAACCTTGGTATTTCCATCTAATCCTGCTAAATAAATACCAACTTGTTTCATTAAGTTTTTACCACATAAATTTGTATTCTTTGAACCAACAACATAAAAGACTTGTGATACATTATATCCATTATACACAACAGGAGCAATCACTTTTCCCAAAACCTTTATTTTAAAATCATCATAAGCTTGTAAGGGTTTCTTACATTGTTCAACTTTCAAATTCAACTTCTCAACCCAATCTTTATTCAAAGTTGAAACAGTAGCACCACTATCAACCTCAAAAGGAACTTGGATCTTATTAACAGAAAAATAAAATTGTTCAGCATGAACAGCATAGATTTTATCTCTAACAGTTAACACTTTATCATCCTCATCATCATTATCACTTAATGATACATCTTGATCATCCACAATCTTTACAGTTTTCCTACTATTAAACTTAGGTTTACTACTAAAATCTTTCTTGCTTGGTTTATTTGAACCTTTAGCTGTACTATAACCACTCTCTCTTTTGGCTTCTTTACAAACCTTCTGTAAATGACCCTTTTTATGACAATTATAACATGATAAATGCTTAAATCTACAATAAAAGCTGTCATGAGAGGAACCACGATGTTGACAAGATAACCCTACATATTTTCTTCTTACAACCTGAACCTGTGACTGAACCTCATCTTTCTCACTTACAAATGCTTTTTCCATGTTCAAAATTCTCTCCAAAATAGCCTGAGAGGTCATTGCTTGGAGATCTATGTTGAGAGCCACTAAATTTGAAAAATAAACTTCAGCATCTACAGCCATAAATAACTGATCTCTTACTCTACCATCAAATTGGTTGCCAAAATTACAATGCTTTGCTAGAGCCTTTAAATCAGCATACAATTCTGTTACACTCTCATCCTTCCTTTTTTTTTCTTTGCTGGAAGGCTAGCAAACTTCTGTGATAAGAAGGCTTAGCAATAAAATGACCTTTCAATAACTGAACCAAGTCTGCATAAGACTTTGTGTGGGGCAAATCAGGAGCACAAAGATTGCCTAAAACACTAAAAACATCAGTACCCAATGATACAAGCAGGAGATTTTTTTTCTCGTCAGCCTCAGTGACATTTAAATGACTAAAATGTGCCCCTAATAGGCTTAGCCATAATTCCAAGGAAATTTTTGATGGATTAAAACAATCAATTCTAATCTGATTCAACGATGACGACATTGCGGACCTATTCTGTAATATTACCAGTATCCACAAACACTTAGGCTAATGTAGCACCCAAACAACCGACAATTCGATATGCTAGGGTAGCAAAAACGTATGCTAGGCTTGAAGAAACATGCGCCCAAAACTGCAGCAACATCATACAGGGCACCTAGGCTTAAATACAACACTAGCCTAGTCGAGGTGAATCATGCAGCATCAATCCAGGATCCAATTAGGCATAACCATGGTAGCCTAATCCTGGTGTTGGCAAACAAAACATTTGGCACCTACCAGAAATCTTGCAAGGCGAATCTATTTAAGCCAGTAATATAACCAAACTCGAGAGGTTTCCCATATCCATGGTGGGTTCACTCGTCGCCAAATGTAAAGGTTTGTACTAATAATGAGCATGTATCATGGCTTCCAGTTTATTGTTGCAAGATAGGTGCCGGTCGGCTCAATCAATATAAACATTAAAAACAAACAACGGGTAGAAGTACAATGAAAACAAAAGAGGTGCGATAAAGGGAATAACCTTATTATAAATAAAGGATTAGATCACTTATATCATAACAGATAAATAGAGAGGGGCAGACCCTCGTGCTGAGTTTTGGTTAAAAAAAAAAATATAATTTAACTGCAGCTAAACATGACTCCCTTTAGGTATTATTTAAATGTTTGTATTCTTGATGAATACTGCTATTATTTGATTGATTAGTATAAATGCTATATACACAGACACATACATACTTGTGCTCCTATATTATACACACACACATACATGCAAATACAGTTTTTCCCATTTGTATTTTATTTTTTTTTAGTAAAGAAGAAAAAAGAGATTTAGTAGTAGAGAAAGTGCAGAAGTTTTTTTTTTTTTTTTTTTTTTTTTTTTGAAGCTAGTTTGTTTATATTTTGATAGTATTTGTTAAGAAAAGTTTAGTGGGAGAGATAGATCAGAATGGATAATTATTTACAGATTATTTACATGCTTTTTATACACTATTTACATATTATTATTTTTATATTTTTAAATTCATTTGCCCGTGTACATCCACATATGCATATGCATATACAAATGTACATGTGCAATATTTAGGAATTTGTAGGAAGTTCTCGAGTTTTGCTTTATCTGATATATACAGGTTCTGGTGGATTTCCTGATAATACATTATTATAACATTTCTGGGATTTTTTCTTCTTTTTTATATTATTTCTGCACTTATATCCAGTCCATTCAAGATTTATCAAATTTTGTTGTGGACATTTTAAGCAAGAGTGAATTTTGCTAAGATTGCAAATTAAAGAGTCTTCCTTCAGTGACCTTATCTACACAACGTAAGTACTGTATATTCATTCTTAAGTGTAATTTGCATAATAGTTTTGTAACGTCTAGTCATGTATGATAATGTTTATTGAAGTTTCAGTAAATTTGGCTTGAATATATACAGTATTTATTGATATTTTTGGGGGGATGTCATTCTTTCATGAACATTGCTTGATATTTTTGTAAATGCTTTTAAATATGCTTCAAAATTAAGACAATTAGCTTAATATTGAATAGACGCCTTAGATATTGATAGATTTTTATAAATTTGTTAATATATTATAAATAGACTGTTTTATTTATTTATTTATCTATGGACCTCCTAGGTGAGCTGCTACTTCCATCCCAGCAGCATTTTCCCTATGTTTTATTGGGTCGCTGTTTGCACTACCCTGTTGGAGCTTGTGTTGGTATAGCTTAATTTTACGGCCGCATGCTCTTCCTGGCACCGACGCTTACCGTGATCTGGGCTTGGAACCGGCACTAAGTTGAGATTGATTTGTTCCCCCAGTGGATTCTTGAATGGGCCACCCACCAGAGGTTGGGTCTTACCTTGTAAAGATGCAGTTGAGACTATAAATATTAAGCCTCAAAAAAATAATATACAATTACGTATGGTGCAGTGAATATAAACTTTTTATATATATATATATATATATATATGTGTGTATATGCATATATATGTATATATATATATATATATATATATATATATATATATATATATATATATATATATATATATATATATATATATATATATATATATATATATATATATATATATATATATATATATATATATATATATATATATATATATATATATATATATATATATATATATATATATATATATATATATATATATATATATATATATCCTGTGCCCTGTGGAACGGGCACAATATTAAAGAATAGCCTCACCGTATTCCCTGCGTGTCGTAAAAGGCGACTAAAAGTGGACGGGGCGGGGGGACTAGGAATCCCCCCCTTGTACCAACCTCCTGTGAGCCGTCAAAGAAGAGGGGGAGTAAAGGGGAGAATAACTTCTCCCCAAACTGTTTTCCTTTTTTGATGTCGGCTACCCCCCAATTAAAAGGGGAAACAGCCAAGGTATATGTATGTATTGGGAAAATTCTTTTCCACCAGGAATGGTCTCTGTTTCTTTCGTTATTTAAAATGTTTGTTTCTTAGAGTAATTCTTGAAAGTCGATTTCCATTTTTCCCCAGGTTTTAGATGCCAATTTAAATAAATACTTATTTAATGCCTCGACTTTAAGGCTCTTGTGAATCTCTTCCATTCTCTCTATGTGTGGTGGTGTTTCAGAGAGAATTCTTCTTAAATTTATATTTTGGATGGCTTGGAGTTTCAAAAGGTTAGATTTCGATTATATGCACATCGGTATTGGAGGGTATATTAATATAGGTCTTATTAAAGTTTTGTATAAAGTGACTCTATTTTTGGTTTTGAGCAGGTTAAATCTTTTTAGCTTTGTTGATGCCATTTTACTCTGTATTAATCTATTGTTCATGTGTGGTTTTATCCCTGCTCTGTTAAAAGTTAAGCCCAGGGTTTTCAGGCTATTGGAGAAGTTTATTCTATTATTATTAATTATTACATCAGATGATATATAAGATGAAATAGATAAAAGTTGGAATTTGTTAATATTAGTTTTAATTTTCCATTTTTTCTCGTAGTCATTTATTTTAATTATTTCCCGTTGTGTTTTTCTTGCTAAAAAATTCTAATTATGTTCAGTAATTATTTGAGTGATGTCGCCAGCGAATATAATTGTTGAGCATCCTAGTTCTGGTTTTGGTATATCTCTTGTGAATATAGCATAGAGAAGTGGACTCAGATTCGATCTTTGGGGAACACCTGCTCTGAGTTCGAATTGAGTTCCCATGTGCTCGTTTATTTTGATAACTAACCTTCTGTTAGATATAAAGTCTGATAGAATTTTTGTTATTAATGGGGGTAACTGAAGTTCTATAATCATATATCTAAGTCCATCTCTCCATACTTTGTCAGAAGCAGAGGAGACGTCTCTGCTCAAAACATTGCACTTTTTCTTGAGCCGTTGTGAAATGGCTATTTTCTCGTATATATATGTTAGAGCTGTATGTGTGCCTCTGCCTCTTCTAAATCCGTGTTGGTTGGAGGGAAAAAAATCGTTTAATTCTAAATATTTATATACTCGGGAGTGTATTATTTTTTCGAATATTTTCCCTGGGACCTCTAAGAGAGATATTGGACGGGAATTTTCGGCTAAGGTAGTGTCTTTCTCGGGCTTTGGTATTAAAATCATTACTGACATTTTAAAAAGTTTCGGAAAATAGCCTGTAGATAAACAAGAATTAAAAATATCTAGTAGTTCACGAATTGCTATATTTGGTAAATGGGTTAATATTAGTTTATTAATGCCTGAACGTCCTGGGGCTTCATTTTTTATATTGTTAATGATGTCTTTGATGTCAGCAATAGTGATTGGAGATATTAGATCGTCCCCTAGAGTTAATCTATTTAAGTCTACGTTTAAATAAGGAATAATTAAATCTTCATTTTCTCTGAAAACGTTACATATTGTTCTTTCATGTTCTAGATCAAAGTTTATATTTTCTTCAGCGCTAATATTAAAAATATTTTCCCAGGTCTTTCTGAATTTTCTTCTTTTTCTTTGCTGGTGAATAGTTTTTCATTGTTATTGTTATTGTCTATTAGATACGGTGTTGATTCTTTGCAGTTACCCATTAATTTCTTTATATCATTCCAAAAAATTTTGGGATCCTTTTCTTTTTTTGAAGCTTCATTATTATATTTTCCCAGTTATTAATATGTGAATCTATTAATTTTTTTTTGTAATTCCTTTTATATTGTTCTCAGTTCAGTTAAAGCTTGGAGGCCCCAGAGGCCTCTGGCAATGTTATTTGATAAGGTTATGTATCTATATTGGAGTGCATTGCATTTTTCATTTACTTTCGGGTAGGGTAAGTTTTTATCTTTTTGAAAGATATAATTTTCTATCCATTTTTTTTTTCTTGGATGTTCACCCTTGAGGGTGAGCGGACCTTCCTTTGTGGCCCGCAGGTGGGGTGAGATTTTTTGGAGTGTACGTGGTATTCACTCTTGCAGGCGAATGGGCTTTCCTATTGGTGAGGAGGTGGGGTGAAATCTTGTTATTGTTAGGTGATCGAACTTTCCTAATTGGCCCGCAGGTGAGGTTGTACAAAACTGTAAAGATAACGGAGAGCATAAGTATTCAGTTGTGAGTTATTAGTTTACATTAAACAATTTAAATGAATTCCTGTTTCGGGGGTGAGAGAGAGTTATTGCATGGTTATCTTGGTGGAGGGTATTGTCTGATAATATTTAGTAGACTGTTCATGTAGTTATTTGTTGCTAGTCTGATGATGGAGCTAGCAACATGAAGGGCATTTGGGTCTTCGCTAGATGTTGCGGGGGCACCAGTTTTCCGTCGAATTTCTGAAAAAGAGTCACATTCCAGGATGTAATGTAGCAGTGGATGTGGTGAGGCTACCTGGCAAAAGGTGCACTCCCTGATGATATCCTCCGCTATTTGCCAGGTGCACTTGTACCCGAGTCTCAGACGGTACACATTGACCTCAGTGCTTTGTCGAAGGCTCTTATTCAGGGTGATACGTTGAAGATCAGTGGTGGCTTTGTACCACCAGGTGGAGGGGGAGCCAATGTCTGTGCACAGGTTGTGTTTAGTTATTAAGGTGTTAAGGAGTGACTTGGTGGCTTTATTTTTTATCTGTTGCATCCCAGGAGACAGAGATATCTGGATTTCTACTCTGAGAGTGGCTTGTTTGGCGGCTTGATCGGCTTCCTCATTTCCCTTGATGCCGATGTGGCTGGGAATCCAGGCAAGAGTGATGGCTTTTCCAAGGCTGGTTGTCCTGTGGTAGTGGCTGAGGATGGTGGTGATGATGCGTACATTGTCTCTGAGGAGTGGCTTCTTGATGGCCTGTAAGGCGCCTTTAGAGTCAGAGAGAATTAGGGCATGGTCAGCTCCTTGCTGGATGAAGAAGTCGAGGGCGTTGGCTATGGCAACAAGCTCAGTCTGGAGCGATGAGCAGGAGTTTGACAGTCTCCAGGATAGGACATGGTTTTCAATGGTGAAGGCGGCGGCTGAGGCTCCAGTTTCTTGATTTACTGAGCCATCAGTGTAGTAGACTTGAGAGTTTGGCCTGCTCCAGCTCTGAATTTTGTCCTTGTATATGTTTTTAAGGACAAGCGGGTTTACCAAGCTTTTGGGGTTGTCAGGGAGCTCGATCTTTATGTCGAGTGGTTGGTCATTCCATGGGGGTGGGCATCTGTATTCAGGAAGCGGTGTGTCTTGTATCTTGGCTAGGATACTCTCCCTGACTGGTGTTGCTTGCAGGCTAACGCAGACCTTGGCTGCCCAGGTTCTAGGATGGTGGTTGGGGTAGCGATTGAGACTAGATGGAGATTTGTGCCAGCTAGGCATTTATGTTGGGCAGTGGTGGATTTGGCCACAAAGAGGGTCAGTCTTTGCTGAGCTCTGAGTTTGAGTGGAATGAGTCCCGATTCCATCTGAATGTTTTCTCTCTTGGTCCACATGGGGGCTCATAGCATGGTACGTATGGCGTTGTTTTGAATTACTTCTATCTTGTCCCACTGTTGGTCTGTTAGTAGCCAGAGTGTGGGACAAGCATAGTCTATGAGGCTGCGTATGGCTTGTACATAGAAGGTTCTGAGGACATTAAATGATGCACCATCGCAGAGGCCCGACATCCGACGAAGGACCGCTTGTCGCTGGCTGCACCTGTCGCGCAAGTGTTGAATTTCTGTTCCAAAGGTTAGTCTGTGGTCGATGATTGCACCCAGGTATTGGTGTTTGGTAACCCAGTCCACAGGATCATTACCTATGACCAGATTAGTGTCTGGTCTCCACTGGTGGATGGGAAGGCCCGTGGTTTTGCGGGCATTGATTTTAACTCCAAGGGAGATGGAGGCTTTGTGAATCTTGGTGAGGCAGCAGTGTGTCTTGTTAGAGCTTTTGTCTCCTATTGTGACAAGGGCAAAGTCATCCGCATAGTTGAAGAGTTTAGCTCCATGTGGTAGTGCGATGTCCATGAGTGTTTCCATGAGACAATTAAAGAGGAAGGGGCTAAGGATTCCACCTTGGGGGGTCCTATTTTCATGGTTTTTGTAGGTGGAGTAGTGCCCATCTACTATGACTCGTTCACTATGGTTTTGTAGACTCTGCTTGATCCACGAGAGAAGGCTACCTTTGATCTGCTTTGATACGAGAGCTGAGAGTATTGCCGGCACATTGGCTAGTTCAAAGGCCTTCTCTAGGTCCAGAAAAACGATGTAGCCACGGCAGTTGTTGATAAATGATAGCATGGAGGCTATGCATTCTGAGGTGCCTAAGCCAGGCTGGTAGGCAAACATGTTTTCTGGGAAGGGTGGGCATTTCCAGCGGACTCTGTTAAGTACCATCTTTTCTGCTGTCTTGCTCAGGCAGCTTAGGAGGGAGATGGGGCGAGGGTTGTCAGGGTCCTGTGGTTTTGGGATGGGCTGAATGTCTGCTCAGTTCCATGAGGCTGGTCTTATTCTTCGTGTGTATGTCGAATTGATCAGAGAGGGTAGAGCAAGCTCCCCTTGGGGCCCCATATTTTAAATCATTGTGTATGTGATTCTATCGGCACCTGGGGCTGTGTTCTTAGAGCTTTTGCTTACTCTTAGTAACTTAGTCAGAGAGAATGGAGCATCTGTTTCGTCTTCAGTGTTGATGGCCTCCTCTATTTCTTCCCATCTTGCAGTTGTGAGGTCCTGAAGAGTTGTTCTGGTGGTGATGGGGAGCTGGTTGGAGCTTGCTCTATCCGCGAATTTGATGGCGAGTTCTTCTGCTGCCCTGCTAGGATCCCTGTGGGGGGTGATTTTAGGAGGTTTTCCTTTAGCAAAGGAGTTAATGCTCCTCCACATCTGGCCCACAGAGGTGTGAGCATCTAGGGTGGAACACCACTCTAGCCATATTTTCCTCTTGATGTTGCGAGTCTCTTCATGGACATGTTCGTTGACTGCATGGAGAGTGCGGTCGGAGTCTTCAGTGCGACGTTTCCTGTGCATTTTCCGAATGATGTTGAGACGGTGATTGAGTTCTTTAACTCTGTCACAGTAGTACCATCTGTCCCGATGAGTGGTGTGTTGTGGTTTGCAGAGGGGGATGGAGGAGTTTGCTGCAGCTTGCAGGGCACTGACTAGCTCGGCCTCTGCTTGGTCGATGTCTTCAGATGGTACGTAGGCTGAAAACCAATTGCTGAGGTGCTCCTGGAATCGGCCCCAGTCGGCCTTCTTGAAATTCTATCGAGGGGGAGGAGCAGGGATTTGGAAGATTTCAGGAATTGGCAGTGTGAGATGGATTACATAGTGGTCGCTTGTGACCAGGGGATGAACTCTCCATGTGGCGTCCTGCTTTAGGGAATTGGAGACAAAGGTGAGGTCTAGTATTCCACCTCTCTCATGTGTTGGCTCATGATCGTTGAGTAGGGAGACATCTTCTTGGTCATCCAGCAGGCTCATGATGTGTCTGCCTGCAGCACAGGAGCGCTCATACCTGAATCTTGGATGGTGCGCGTTGAAGTCGCCTCCTACTACCAAGTCACGATGACTGGCTAGCCCGAAGAGGGTAGTCAGGTCTAAGTCACCATCCCGTGGTCTGTAAATGTTGTACAGATCTATGCAGCTGCCCTGAAGTTGGATGTTAACAGCGAGGACGTGGACATTTTCGCCGCAGTAGACCAGTCGGGTTATTTCCTTGGCTAATAGGTTTTTCCTGATGAAGGTGGCGCTGCCTCTGTTCTCCCCTGGAGACCAGTGCGGGTAGAATCCTTTGTATCCTGAGATTTTTGGAGTGTATTGCTCTGTGCACAGGGTTTCTTGAACCATGATGACATCAATGTTGTCAGTCTTGGCTATGCCTTCAAGATGTTGTACCTTGTGTCTGAGACCCTGGGCGTTCCAGTGTAGGATCCCGAGATTAGACATCTTGATGATTTAAGGAGGTGGAGTTGGTAAGAGTGGTGGGTTGTTGAGGCTGCTGGTGGGTTCTGGAGACGAGGGCGTTGGCAACAACGGAGTGGGCTACTTCAACGACTTGATTGTAGGCATCTTGAGTGTTGGCTCTGGTATCGAGGAGTCGGACAGCTGCCTGTACGGCTTGAATAAGAAGGTTGGTGAGCTCGTTTACTGTGAAGAGGGTTTGCTGTTTGGAAGAGGAGGCAGAGGAAGGTGTCTGGATAGGTGTTTAGGTGTGGGGGTATGGGATCTTAGTCTAGGGTCCCGGGACCTAGTGTGGTGAGTGGGTGTGTGTGTGGTCTGGGTGTTGCGTGTGACTGTATTGTGTGTTTGAGTGTTGCATGGGGTGGAGGTTTTGGTGTGAGTGTTGCGTGTTGGGATGGTAGGAGTGTGAGTGTTGTTTGGGGGGATGGTAGGAGTGTGAGTGTTGTGTGATGGGGTGGATGGAGTTGGTGTAGGGGTGGAAGCTGTAGGAGGTGTGATCTGTGTGTTAGGAGCTGGGTTGGTGTTGTGTGGTGGGTTTTGGGTAGGGAGGTTAGGTATGAGTGGGTCAGGAGGGGGCATTTGCCAAGGATTGGAGGTGGGGGGAGGAGCTGGGGTGAAGTTGGGGGTGGTGTGATTGGTGACAGCGGCAGAGGGAGGGGCTCTTTGAGGAATCCTCTTCAGCCTTTCTGGACAGCGGTTGTTCCATGTGTGATGGTTCCCTTTGCAGTTTGGGCACTTGGTAACTGTTGCTTCTTTGGCCTTGAATTTGCTAAGGCAGCGGTCAGTGGAATGTTTCCCACTGCAGATTCCACATCTCTCTGGGAAATGGCAAGTATTTCTGTGGTGCCCAAATCTTTGACACCGGAAACATCTCAGGGGTTCTGGGGTGTAGTCTCTTATGTTGAACTCTCCCCAGATGACGAGGTTTACTTGCGAAGGGGGTGGACCACAGATGTGGACCAAAACTTACTTTGATGGGACGGTTTGGCCTTCTATTTTGGAGGAGCAAAGTGAGGCAGCCGTAATATACGTTTGCTTGGTCAGCAGGTCAACTGACCAAGCAACAGGGAAGCCAATGACGATGTATTTTCTTATTTTTTGGGCAGGGTTCATCTCTATCAAGTGAGGTGAGTTTAGGCTGCGGATCTTCTCTGCGGCTTCTGCTGAGGCTGGGTGGATAAGTCACCCTGTACATTAGGCTTTATTTTGCTGCCATGCTCGGTGAGTTGGTCTTCCAACTCTCTGATAAGGTCATATGTATCTTTGGTGGAAGGAGCCTCAACTTTGAACTTGGATATGGGCTCTCTATCAGTCTTTGGGGCTGGGGGGGAACTGGGGCAGCAGCACTCTCATGGCTACTGCCAGAGGCCATCCTTGGCCTTTTCTTTCCCACAACCGTCCACCCCTCTTGAGGGGGGTCGAGTTCCATTCCCCCCTCTGGGGGGGAAGCAGGAGAAGCGGCTGAGGCCATGACTAGTAACTAGTCATGGATATCACAGATTTCACTAGGTATATGTTATTTGCACTGTTTGTCAATTTTGATTAATACAATATATGGGCCTTATGGCTGGATCACTTCACTTAATTGCAACACTACAACACTTAATCACTTAAACAGTCTTCTATCTTTCTTCCCAGCTCTCGTGGGAGAGGGAAGTGAAAACAGAGATTTTGCTCAGGACACAATAATGTGTGTTCAATTAAACAAAAGAACACAAAAGCACAAAAAAAACAACAAATCAGGGCAATCTTACTGTTTCTCTCTTTGGCTCTCGTGAGAGAGGAAGAAAAGAAAACAGATATTCTTAGGTTATGTTTCCTTGTGAAACTTCCCCCTCAGGTCAGGGATGGAGTGGAGGAGGCGAAGTTCACTTCACTGGTAGGAAGAGTCTTCAACTACCTATCACAAAAGATATAAAAACAATTAGAAGCCTGAACACTTTCTATTTCCCTTTTCTTCCCAACTCTTATAAAAGAGAGAGAAGAGCAGGGAAAATTACTTGGAGTATATCACACACACAGTCACTTGTTTTCACTAAAACACAATATTGTGTGTTCAATTAAACAAAAGAACACAATAGCACAAAAAAACAACAAAACAAGGCAATCTTTCTGTTTCTCTCTTTGGCTCTCATGAGAGAGGAAAAAAAACAAACAGATATACTTAGGTTATATTTCCTTGTAGAAACTTCCACCTCAGACAGGGATGGAGTGGAGGAGGCAAAGTTCACTTCACTGGCAGGAAGAGGCTTCAACTACCTATCACAATATATATAAAAACAAACTAGAAACCTGAACACTTTCTATTTTCCTTTTCTTCCCGACTCTTATGAAAGAGAGAGAAGAGCAGGCAAAATTATTTGGGGTATATCACACACAGTCACTTGTTTTCACTTAAACAAAAAACAGGATCAAACAAAATAAAATTAATCTTTGCTTCTTTTTCTGGCTCTCGTGAGAGAGGAGGAAAAGAGGACAGAGATACTTATGCAAGTCCTATCACTACTGGAGCTGGAACCACTCTTCTATCCAAAACATTAACCCATATTTATATCTTTGAGTTGATGTATGTGCCTAATCTATAAAAAAAATATGTAACATTCATTTGATGATGTAATAAATTGCCTTGATATTTCAAAAGTAATAAAAAATATAATAATTTACAATAAAATATAGAATGCAAATATATAGCCTATCACTTAATGAATTATTATTGCCCACAGATCTTTATTATATATATATATATATATATATATATATATATATATATATATATATATATATATATATATATATATATATACAGCGATCCCTCGCTATATCGCGATTCACCTATCGCAAATTCACTGTATAGCAGGTTTTTTTTTGGCAATTTTTTTTCTGGGTATATGAAAAAATATTAAAATATTAAAAAAAATAAAAATTTTCAGTACTTTAATTTTTTTTATTGAAAAAAAATTCATTATTTTATTGATAAAAAAAATATTTTCCAGCTTACAAATAATAAAAAAGTAAGAAATAGTAAAGAAAACATAAATTTCAACATGTAACTCTGCACCATAGAAAGTACAATACTAGTATCAGCGTTTCGGAAAACGCAAAGGGTCGCACCTACGTGAGCTAGCATATATTAAAATATCCAGTAGTTTCATGATTTTATTGATAAAAAACGTATTTCTTAGCCTAAGAATAATGAAACAGTAAAAAATAGTAAAAAACATAAATACTAACAGTATTGTACCATATAAAATATGATATCGGTACCAGCGTTTCGGAAAACGAAAAGGGTCGCACCTATGTGAGCTAGTACATATTGAAATTTTCATTATTTTATTGATAAAACAAGTATTTCCTAGCCTAAGAGTAATAAAACAGTAATAAATAGTAAAAAACATAAATTTAGATATATAACACACAGTATTGCATTATGTGAAATACTGTCCGATAGCGTACAATGTATTGGCGTCTTGGAAAACGCAAAGGCTCGCACCAAAGTGAGATAGTTCATGAAATGCTACTGGATGGAAGGGTGGGAGATGATGAATCACATAATTGTTTTTCTGCATGTTCTGTATCATGGGGTCTGATTGGCTTTTTGATTGAAGTTTGGTTCTCCCACCATCTTCCATTGTCTCGCCTCACTCGTTCAGTCTAACTCACGTGTGCACCGTTCGCGTTGTGCTTATTAATATCTTTTGCTTGTGATTTTTTTACTCACATATTTCAACCTCAGCAATGCCTCCCAAGCATCCTTCATCTTCTAAGGCTTCTGGTAGTGAGCCTAAGCGGCAAAGGAGGATGTTAATCATAACAGATAAGGTGTAACTGTTAGATATGCTGAAAGAAGGAAAAAGATTTACGGATGTCGACCGCTATTTTGGCCTCAGTGAATCTACTGTTCGCTACATCAAAAAGGACGAGGCAAATATCAGGAAAACAGCGACTATTTCTTTTAATAAATCAGCGAAGAGGGTTGTAACATCTCGCAATAGGATAATAGTGCGGATGGAATTTGCTTTGGCCCTGTGAATTGCTGATTGCAGAAAGAAAAACATCAGCATAGACAGCAATATCATACAAACAAAAGCGAAGAAGCTGTACGAGACATTCGCTACAAACAAACCCTGACGTAGCGGTTTCTTTTATCCCAGCGTACGCCACCACTGACGTATGGCTTTTGGCTATTCCGCCGCAAGCCACCACTGACGTATGGCTTTTGGCTATTCCGCCGCAAGCCACCACTGACGTATGAGTTTTAGACTTCCACTTGAACTCACACTTTATAAGATGACTGGGTTACTGACGTAAGGCTTTTATGATTATCCCCTTCTAATGACACCACTGCCGTAGGGGTTTTTCCTCCTACGTTTATAGTTACTTTAATTATTATGGTAGCGTGGTCACAAGTTAATAAATGCTAGTGCCTGAAGGGTACGAGGTAAGAATGGACACGCAGTGAATCCTTTACTTATATTTATTCTAGAGTACAACACAACTTCGACGCTTCAATGCCCCTATGCCTCAAATGGCCCAATGGCCCAATGGCCCAGTGGCCCAATGGCCCAATGGCCCCCACCCTATGACTATCACAGTCTATGATCTATTCGTGCCCCTGGCAATATCTAACTAAGTGTCTCTGCCCTGGGTGGCTCTTTAAATACCCCCAGGGGCAGGGCGTGGCTTAACATCCAATTCTCCAATGAAATCAGTCAGATCTAGTCCAGCAAATCAGAGCCAGGTTCAAAGTGGAATCCCTCCTACTTCCGGGGGGGGGAGTTATTGGGCATTTTTCCTGGGCGTGTACCTGCGTACGAAACACAGTTCATGTTTCGTGTGGTTTAGGAAAGGGCTAACTCTCGGCCTTTCCCACCCTCAGGTACTCCATGTCGGATGCCAAGCCTCAGGGGTCCGGTCACATATCTCCTTGACGCCCTCTACAAACACTGGCCGCACCGCAGGGAACAAGTGGGGAGAGTATTCTATTTCACCCTAGCCTCACATGTTTCTCTTCACGACTTGCGGTGTTTTCTTGCGGTGTTTTCGAGGACTGAGGGTCCCTTATCCTGTAGGCCTCTTGGGGGGGGTGCATGGCGCCTGCGGTTAGTTCCAGGTGCCTAGCCACAACTCTTGGTGGTCCCAAGGGGACACATGGGCGGCACAAAACTCATTAAAAGTGAGGGCATGTAATAGAATATCCGTGGCCTCGACTAACCATCACCCCTCAAGAGCTGTTACAAGTTTCAGATTCTGGCTTCAGCAGGGCTGGCTTCAGCATGACAGAAGTCATACGACATCCCTCCCAACCAAAACTGAAATATCTCTTATTTCAGTCGAAGCATGGACTAGTTTTTTCCGGGAGCTCTTGGACATATCCTAGCTAACATTAGTTTACAATAGAAATGGGGCCGAATTATTTAAGCTATTTTCTAAGAATTCCTATACAAATTACACAAACATGACATATAGAGAGTACCTTTACAGACAGCTAGAGCATGCAGGGTCTATGTCCTTGTTGGAAATCTGAAATACAAACATATTCTTATCTCTAAAAACAACATAATTCCAGTGTGAAACTAATATTAAACATTAATTAAGATCAAAAGGTCAGTTTAAATCAAAACATTAATTCATCTACTTCTCTCGTTTCTTTAAAAGACAAAATTGAGTTAATTACAGTAGGATTATGACTCATTTAGAACATTAGCAAACAATTAAGTAGAGTATTAGCATGTATAAACATGTAAAATGCAATAGACTATAACATCAACAGTAATTTTCTATAAGAGACCCTACCTTCATAAATTCTATTCCTATCATTATTAGGGGCATTGATTTGTCTTAAAATTAAGCCTTAAAAACTACTCCTGAAACAAAACATGTTTGACTGTGTGTAAAGTCAAAATATTTATCGGTTTTTATATGCAATTACTATTCAGAGACCATTTAACATAAAAACTCAATGAATCTAAGGATTAAATCATAATTCAAATAATAAGAATGCTAAAACAAAACACTAATATTATTTAAGCAGAAAATAACTTATTAGTCTTAGTTCTCATCTTACACTTTATCAATGGCACTTACTCAACACTATATTTAAGGGAGACTCTGAGTTTGCGCTTAAAATTTTCTTAAAGCTAGCAAAACAAAAGAATAAACGTCAAAATAAAAATATTTTGTCTCCCCCCTTTTTTTTTCTTTTTAAAATACCCTTCTTTCTCTTTTCACTAAAGTTCGGACATGTATGGGGATCATTTTTCTTTCTCATTTACGTGGCTTTTAAAGGTATTATTTAAAATATTTTAAAATATTTCTGTGTTTCTTTTCCTCTTTTTTACTACCGTTATGACTCGCACGGGGATCTCCTTGTTTCTGGGATTTCATCAAGATTACCTGGGTTTTTAAAGTAGTTTTAAAATTTTTATTCTTTTAGGACTGTCCTCCCTGTCTTAGGACGACTTTTACTTTCTCTGTCTCGGACGACTTTCGTTTTCTGTCTAGGACGACTTTCGTTCTCTGTCTCGGACGACTTTCGTTTTCTCTGTCTCGGACGACTTTCGTTTTCTGTGTCTCGGACGACTTTCGTTCTCTGTCTCGGACGACTTTCGTTTTCTCTGTCTCGGACGACTTTCGTTTTCTGTCCCTTGCTCATGAATTCTTGCTAGGTGCGATTCCCCGGTCTCTCACGGGGACTCTTACGCTTTCCGATCCCCCGCCCGTCCTCGCTACAGGCCCAGGTTTGTTGCCATCACCCTGTTTCTCGGTTGGGCACAACAAAAAGGACCAGGAAGGGGCCCCACCTCTCGCGAATCCTTCCAGCCTGGCTTGCTCGTCCTGCCCTCGACCGATCTTGACTAAGACCTCCCACGCAGGAGACCTGCAGCGTCACAGCGTTACTAGTTCTGTACGGTCCTCTCACACGTACCTTCGAAGTAGAATGCGGGATGAAAGTTTGAACCTCTGTCACTACTACAGTACAAGGAAGGTTCCCTATGACTTCAGGGTACCAACATTGGCCACACGTTGGTAATCGAGGCTATACTTTGCCTCCCCTGCAACTGCAAGTGATTGCAACCTCTATTCAATGGGCATTAGGGACTTGTCTGACGGACAAAATCTAAAGACTTTTAGAACTTGCAGGTCGGGGCTGCCTAGGAATAGGGTGGTGATGGAAGGTATGTGTCTACACAACTAGATTATTATTCCAAGATACTTAGGACTTAGCAACTGCTACATAGCATTACTCTACTATAAATGTCAAAAAGAATAATCATTAAATGCTGAGAAAAGCCACTAAAGAAACATTCTTATTAGCGGTGGCTACAGTAACATCAAGTATGAATTCAGATAAAAGATACAAATCATCAAGTTACTGCTGATTTCATTTCAAAAATAATAATTAGCAACAGGCCATTGAGAGATAGCAACAATATCAGTCAACATAATAACATTACTAATAATCATGATCTAAAAATAAGAATAATAAACAATAAAAATAAATATACTAAATCAAAAATATCAATATATATACAATGGAGACTGGCATTCAGAAGTAAGAACAGAGTTCTATACTTATTTTTTCATAGTGATGCTTATTCTAACACAGTCTCCTTTAACATTCAAATTCCTGCTGTCGTAATCAATGTATATATGTATAGCATAAGTGGCAACTTGCTGGCTCCACAACTTGTCAATGGGAGTTTTATCTATTCTCTAAACAGTTGCGACATGTGGCAAAAATATTTTAGGCAAATGGCGGTACTACCGAGATCTTATCAGTATTTATGCAATAACAGCATGCAACAATCTATCAACTGAAATAAAACGTAGGCACAATTATCGCCTAGCTTCGCTGGAAAAAATCACACACAAAAAAAAATCAAAGACGGCTACATTCTTTTAGCATCGAACGGAGCCTCTGTCAGGCTCAGAGTCGAGTGAAAGGTAGGAGAGAGAGAGAGAGAGAGGAGAGAGAGAGAGAGAGAGAGAGAGAGAGAGAGAGAGAGAGAGAGAGAGAGACTGACTGGGCAACCGCGAAATACGTTGCGGTCTTCACTCACAAGTCAGCTGAGATGGGCCTCTTCCTTTTAACTTGTACTGAAAATAAAAAGTGTCGCAGGGTATCTCTAATAATAATAAATAAACAAATGAACGTGAACAACGTTAGCAATGACTATCGATAGAGTCTTACGTTTATTGTCAGCGGCTATTCTCATTTCCTCATTAATAAAACAAAAGCAAAAAGAACTTAGTGTACAACTGCAGAACTGTCGAAGCATAAATCCATTCCCTTCTGTTTAATCTTGATAAGGACTTTACTGTAACGGCATACACATCCTTGTCTATAATGACAATCTCTCTCTTTTCATGCTATAAATCAGAGGGTTAAGTCGAAGCACACCCACTCTGATTAAAATCATATGTGACACTATCCCTACTACTATCAACAAAAGTACAAATATCCTTTTCTTAACAACTTCTTAAAAAGGACTTAAGTGTCATTAATTTTAACTTTAAAACTCAGTAAATAATCTCTAATAATCTCAATTATCTTTAATTAGCCCGATTGTAATCTAAAATTCATGAAAATGCTAGGGATTAACCATGGTTATCTCTGGATAATCTTTCCAGAACCCTTTTAGTAAGATTTTAAAGATTTCTTCAATACAAAAAGAACTATAACAAAAACGGGTATCTAAGAATATAAAAAGTCTATCTCTGTGTATGCAATAATAAAAACAAAAAGTATATTTCATTATCAACAGTAAGGAATGCATTTTGCTTAAACTTCAAAATCTCGTACGGAGTTGTACATAAACAATTCAAACATAAAATATATATTTTCTTTTACTATCTCGAATTTGACTTATATCTGCTCCCTCAAATACGGGATACAGCTGTGTAACATTCTTGTTGTCATTTCGTGTCAGCTCTCACTCTTTCTTTATGACCAAGCCGAAATAATTTTGATAAAACATTATCATGGCTAAAACTCGCAAAGTTTTACTTTATCAATCTAACATATCTCTTCAAACAAATAATGTATATACTGCAGCTAGCAAAGAAAATAAAGAATCATTCATAGATTCACGTCCTTTATCACGTAACATCTATCTTGGAATCTCTCGGAAATCGAATAATAATCTCAACGGCGGAGTAGGGGACAAAACAAAAATAAAACAAACTCGGCATTTCAACCATATCTGGGCAGGTGGAGAATTACGTTCTCATCCATATCTCTCACTAGATATTGCAACAGCGCATCACCTCCCATAAATACACTCCGATATGGCATGCAGAAGGACCTGGCGGAGCAGGGGAACGATCCTCGCAGACTCCCCAATCATGCTTCCTAACGGTACTTTTCCGCGATTTCACCCCCTAGAGCAACCCTCCCAATATACCCCCAGTCATTCATACTCACTCGCTATCACATTCGCTATATCACTTTCAAGTCAGTCATCTCCTTTCTGTCTGTGAAAATCCCTTTTATTTACAACGTTGGTTTTCCTTTCCCTTATCTCTCTGAAGGAGATTAAAGGTGAAATCTCGGCTGAGCCGTGCGGTTACAGACCTCCTCACCAGTCCTAGTCCCATTCTAACGAACAAACAAACATTCTACTCCCTTGAAGCTACGTTTGGGTGACACTGAAAAACCTTCCCTATTCTAGGACAGCACAAACTACTCTAATTTACTCTTACTTTCGCCTGCATAGCGTGAAATCAAAAAACTCATCTCTAACTAATATCACGAAATTTCTTATTCTTCAAAAAAAAAACATGCCACACACGTATCGTAATGTTAATCCCTTCATCCTAACACAAAAAGAACGATCTGTCGTTTATGTCTTTCCCTCGCTAAAACATTACTCCCGCGGATAAAAACAAACAAAAAAAAGAAAAAAAACTTAAAAACAGGCGCAATCGTAACACTCGATTTCCTTCCTCGAAAACCACACGTGGTTTATGAAACTCTCAAAAGCAGATGCACGTATATTTCTCACTATAATTCTTACGCTTTAGAAATTAATGTACTGTAACAGTGATTTCACGTGCATTAAATTTTTCAATTAAAAATCGATACATTCGCGTTTTTAAAATTCAATCTAAGCATTAATACAAATAAATGGAACGCACTTCCAACGCAAATTCTTTATATTACTCAAATTATAACAAAAACGGAGTTTATTACTGCTTATAGCTATTAGTACAAATTATCCATGTTAGTAATGGGTACAGAAATTCTACTTTTATCAACTTATTAAGCGCCACACCCCTTATAAGCGGGTTGGCTGAGTCAAAGCATAACTACAAGATAAAATGGCGGCTTCCACCGACCTCAATTTCTTTTACTAATTGTCCCATTACTCACTGGATACAGATCACAAGTACTTAGCTTATTTTAAGGAGGTTGTCCTGGAGAGCTTCATGGCAGAAGGCAAGGAAGGAGAGGGTTCTCCTTCTTCTCTTCGCGTAAAATCGTCGAATCGCCGTCTTCTTGGTCGGATCCGGCAACTTATACCTCTTGTAATGGGCATTTTCACTCAATGCTCCGGTCACACTTCGGCTTACTGAGAAATATCTGAGAAATAGTTCCTTCAAAGTTTTATCATATTCTCTATTTGAGCACTCGTCACTTCTCATCCGCAGACCCAAGTATTTCAGGAAGTCGGTCGCGGGAATTATGGACGGACATTCACTGTCTTTTATATTTGCGCCGTCGAGGTATAAAAATGAATTCTTGACTCGAGGCGTCTTTACAACCAGGGCACAGGGTGGGGGCTTGGCCGGCTGCGTTCCCGGTGTCACCACGGGGTTCGGAGCGGCAGGCTGTTCGTCGATGTTTGAGGCGTCGGCGTCGGCCAAGTTCCTTCTCGACGGAGCGACGTCGGTGCGTGCTTGTAGGCGCCGCACTTGCTCCTCCAGTTCGAGAATTCTCCGGTGTTTGGCCTCGTCACTCCTTTCTTGAATTGGGAGATGTTGGGTTTCTGCTTTTGCCATTCTTATTTTCTTTTCTTTGCACTGGTTTCTTCTGATATGAGTCTCTTTGTATGTATTCTTTTTATTTTTCCACACGTGAAGATCCCACCGCTGCCACCACTGACGTAGCGGTTTCTTTTATCCCAGCGTACGCCACCACTGACGTATGGCTTTTGGCTATTCCGCCGCAAGCCACCACTGACGTATGGCTTTTGGCTATTCCGCCGCAAGCCACCACTGACGTATGAGTTTTAGACTTCCACTTGAACTCACACTTTATAAGATGACTGGGTTACTGACGTAAGGCTTTTATGATTATCCCCTTCTAATGACACCACTGCCGTAGGGGTTTTTCCTCCTACGTTTATAGTTACTTTAATTATTATGGTAGCGTGGTCACAAGTTAATAAATGCTAGTGCCTGAAGGGTACGAGGTAAGAATGGACACGCAGTGAATCCTTTACTTATATTTATTCTAGAGTACAACACAACTTCGACGCTTCAATGCCCCTATGCCTCAAATGGCCCAATGGCCCAATGGCCCAGTGGCCCAATGGCCCAATGGCCCCCACCCTATGACTATCACAGTCTATGATCTATTCGTGCCCCTGGCAATATCTAACTAAGTGTCTCTGCCCTGGGTGGCTCTTTAAATACCCCCAGGGGCAGGGCGTGGCTTAACATCCAATTCTCCAATGAAATCAGTCAGATCTAGTCCAGCAAATCAGAGCCAGGTTCAAAGTGGAATCCCTCCTACTTCCGGGGGGGGGAGTTATTGGGCATTTTTCCTGGGCGTGTACCTGCGTACGAAACACAGTTCATGTTTCGTGTGGTTTAGGAAAGGGCTAACTCTCGGCCTTTCCCACCCTCAGGTACTCCATGTCGGATGCCAAGCCTCAGGGGTCCGGTCACATATCTCCTTGACGCCCTCTACAAACACTGGCCGCACCGCAGGGAACAAGTGGGGAGAGTATTCTATTTCACCCTAGCCTCACATGTTTCTCTTCACGACTTGCGGTGTTTTCTTGCGGTGTTTTCGAGGACTGAGGGTCCCTTATCCTGTAGGCCTCTTGGGGGGGGTGCATGGCGCCTGCGGTTAGTTCCAGGTGCCTAGCCACAACTCTTGGTGGTCCCAAGGGGACACATGGGCGGCACAAAACTCATTAAAAGTGAGGGCATGTAATAGAATATCCGTGGCCTCGACTAACCATCACCCCTCAAGAGCTGTTACAAGTTTCAGATTCTGGCTTCAGCAGGGCTGGCTTCAGCATGACAGAAGTCATACGACAACCCGACGACGACAGTGGCGACCGTGGAGAGGAGGAGGGGAGAGAAGAAGATATTGACAACCCACAACCAGGACCCTACAGCAATTCTCCATCGAGGATACAATTGTTTGTGGCAAGCAAGGGATGGTTCGCCAAAATTCAAAGACGCTATGGCCTAAAAAGCGTTTCGGTTTATGGAGAAGCTGCCTCTGCAGATACAGCTGCCGCAGAAGATTACGTGAACAACGACTTCAAGAAAATTATCGCCGAAGGGGAATATGCTCCTGAGCAAGTCTTCAACATGGATGAGACTGGGTTATTTTGGAAGAGAATGCCATCTCGCACTTTTCTCTTCAAGGAAGAAGCTAAAGCCCCGGGATTTAAAGCGCACAAAGATCGCATTACCCTCATCATGTGCGGGAATGCTGTGGGCTTCATGTTAAAGCTCGGGCTTATTTACAAGTCAAAGAACCCTAGGGCTTTGAAGAATAAAAACAAGAATCTGCTGCCAGTGTATTGGACGCATAACCCTAAGGCCTGGATCATGAAAAGCCTCACATCGAATTGGTTTCACCAATGTTTTATCGCTCAGGTCAAAATTTATCTTGCGGAAAAAGGCCTTAAATTTAAAGTCCTTCTTTTGATGGATAATGCTATTGGCCACGCAACTAATCTCAAATATGACGGTGTTCAAGTAGAGTTCCTGCCACCGAATACGACGTCACTGATTCAGCCTATGGATCAAGGTGTTATTCATGCGTTCAAGGCCCACTACACATGAAATGCCCTGGCGAACCTGGTTGAATCCATGGATTCGGACGAAGAATTCTCAATAAAGACGTACTGGCGTAATTACACAATTGCCACATGCCTTCAAAATATTCAGAATGCAATCAAAGACATGAAGCCGGCCACAATCAATGCCAGCTGGAAGCAGTTGTGGCCCGAAGTCATCCACGCCTACAAGGGATTTGCTCCTGACTAAGTCCATAATTCGGCATTTGCGAAAGCTGTGAAGTTGGTTGCATTGCTAGGAGGAGAAGGCTTTAAAGATATGACTCACAATGATGTGAATGAACTGATTGACTGCCACTCGCAGCCTTTGACTGATGAAGACTTGGAAGAAATGACAAAATCAGCGAGCGAAGAAGAGGAAGAAGAAGAACTTGAGGAAACGCATGAAGAAATTGAAGAACCTGGCCTTACACTCGAACGTTTGGCAGCCATGTATGAACATGTGAAAGCAGTCCAACAACTCTCGCAGGTACATGACGATAATATGGTTCGTTCGGTGACCTGTAATCTTCTCGACGATGCCATGATTCCTTACCAGACCAGCTTCCAACAAAAGAAGACACAATGACAGCAACTCCCCATTACCATGTTCTTCGCCCCCAAAAAGCAGCCGTAATGCTGTTATTGGCTGTGAAATAATTTCCTCTGGAGTCTACAAACGTCATTACCACCTCATTCACGGTAAGTTTACCTATCACGTACATATAAATTTACGTTGCATGCTGTTATTTATAAAGCAAAGGGTGGTTTTTTAACAGTGCAGGGAGGGTTTATACAGTAAATGCAAAAAATAATTGTAAAATACCTATGTACATGAGTATGTCATGTCATTACCGCCTCTTTCACAGTAAGTTTATCTATCACTTTCATATACATTTATGCTCTCATGCTGTTATTTATGAAGTAAAGGGTGGTTTGTTAACAGTACAGGGAGGGTTTATACAGTAAACGTAAAAATAAATGTAAAATACCTATGTACATATAGGGTGATCCTACTTCGTGGAAATTCACCTATTGCGACGGGTCGCAGAACTTAACCCTCACGATAAACGAGGGATCACTATATATATATATATATATATATATATATATATATATATATATATATATATATATATATATATATATATATATATATATATATATATATATGAATCATTTATGCCTCAACTGGGGCTTGAACCTAGAGCATATAGTTACTGAGCCAAGGTGCTACCAACTATTCCACAGAAGGTCTTAAAAGGGAAACACACCTTGCAGCTTATATCTGCTATACTAGGAATGAACGCGTTCTATCTGATTGCAACTATGTTCATAATACAGTTTCCCCCAGCCTCACTTGTGGTTTCGTTTTCGCAGCGAATTCAACTCGCAATCTCATTCGGGACCAACAATAATCAAATAAGCACATTACCATATGTGAAAACATGAATCATTTTTACTCCGACAGGGACTTGAACCTAGGACATATAAGCTGTAAGGTCCATTTCCCTTTTAAGACCTACTCTGGTGTAGTTGGTAACCCCTTGGCAGATACTACTGCTTAAGGGTCTTTTAGACTTAATTAGGACTGTCCAGGCCAGTTTGATGTCAAGTTTTCCTTCAGTTACAGTCCTGTTCCTAATTAACCTTATCATACCTATCTTAATGTCATGATTAGTTTTATTCAGCATTTTCTTTCATGCCTTGAATGAGTGAAATGAAATTTAAAAAAACATTGATATATCTAAAGCAACTGAAACATTGATTCTCAGTAGTAGGGATTCTAAGGAATAATTTTAGTAGATTTGAATCATATTACAAAATCACCTAAATGTTATGATTCCTAGTTTTTTTCTCCAAAAAATAAGAAAAATAGTGTTGTCAAACATAACCTATATTCATATCTTTGCATTGTTGTATGTGCCTAATCTATAAAAAATTATGTAACAGTCATTTGATAATGTAATAAATTGCCTTGACATTTTAAAAATAATAAAGAGTATAACAATTTACAATAAAATATAGAATGGAAATATATAGCCTTCTACCTAATAAATTATTATTGCCCACAGATCTTTATTTAAAAAAAATATATATATATATATATATATATATATATATATATATATATATATATATATATATATATATATATATATAACCAAGCAAGCACATTACATATGTGAAAACACGAATCTTTTTTACCCCGGCCGGGACTTGAACCTAGGACTTATAATTACTAAGTGAAGGCGCTACCAACTACGCACCACAGAAGGTATAAAAGAAATCCAACCTTATAGCTTATATCTGCTATACTTAGGGATGAACGAATTCTATCTGAATGCCACTATGTACATATTACAGATTCCCCAACCTCACTCGTGGCTTCATTTTATCATTTAATTCAATTCCCAATCTCATTGGGGTCATACAATAACCAAGCAAGCATGTCGTGATGAATTCTTCTCACTACGTTATTATTAGTACCAGACGGGTACAAGGTAAGAATGGACAAGCGGTGATTCCTTTATCTTGATTTATTTTGAGTTTACATGTTCGAGCCTCAATGCCCCCGCCCTATGATTAACAAAATCTACGAGATATTCGTGCCCCGGGCAAAGTTCTAACTAACTGTGCCTGCCCTGGGTGGTTCTTGAAATACGCCAAGGGCAGGGCGTGGCTTGACATCCAGTCCTGCCAATGAACTCAAGTGACATCCAGTCCTGCAAATCAACTCCAGGTTCGAAGTGGAGTCCCTCCTATTTTGGGGAGGAGCTATTTCAACAAGCCTATTGCAAAGGAGTGGGTGGCAATTGTCTATTGCCATTGGGTACCTCCCCAGGTCAGTTACATAAGTATAGGTCAAATGCTCGTGTGTGGTATTGGGAATAGGGGATTTGTTTGGGTCGCTCACACCCTCTTGAGGCGCTTGGCGCCGGGTGCTGATCTTCGTGACCCTTTTAATATTGCAAATGTTCGTGTGTGGTATTGGGAATAGAGGACTTGTTTGCATCTCTCACACCTCCTTGAGGCACTTGGCGCCGGGAGCTGATCTCCGTGACCCTTTCAATATTGGCCTTATCCCAGCAAAGCACTTGAGAGAGAGTTCAATTTCACCTTTGACCTCTAGCAAGACTTCAGTCATGCGACATCCCTCCCCACTACACTGAAATATCTCTTATTTCAGTTTCATCATCCTAACTAACATTTGTTACAATAAAAACGGGGCCAAATTATTTAAGCTATTATCTAAGAAATCCTATTTCTATGAACTCTAAACAGATTATATATATATATATATATATATATATATATATATATATATATATATATATATATATATATATATATATAGTAATTCTACAGACAACTAGAGCATGAAGAGTCTATTTCCTTGTGGGAAATCTTTAATATAAACATATTCTTATATTTAAACAAAAGTAACCTTAATCAGTATGATTTCAGTGTGTAACTAATAACATACATTAATTAAGATCAAAAGTCAGTTTAGATCATAACGTTATTTCATCTACTTCTCTCCTTTCTTCAAAAGACAAAATTGAGTTAGTTACAGTAAAAGTATGACTCATGTAGAACATTAGCAAACAAATGAGGTAGAGTATTAGCATGTATAAACATGCAAAATGCAATAGACCATAACATCAATAGTAATTTCTATAAGAAACCTTATCTTATAATTTCTACTCCTATCGTTACTAGGGGCATTGATTTGTCTTAAAATTAAGCCTTAAAAACTACTCCTGAAACAAAACATGTTTTACTGTGTGTAAAGTGAAAACATTCACTATTTCAATATACAATTACTATTCAGAGACCAATTGATATGAGAATTTAATGGACACAAAGATTAAATCATAATTCAAACAATGATAATGCTAAAGCAAAACAAAGATATTATTTAGGTAGAAAAACAACTTATTAGTATTGGTGCAAATCATACAATTTATCAGTGGCATTTAGTTCTCGCTTAAAATTATCTTAAAGCTAGTAAAACAAATATAAAAAAAAGTTAAATTGTTTTTAGCACAGTGGTCAAAGATGGTGGGGACATTCTCTTTCCCATTTTTTTTTTCAGTTCTAATACGTGAGTAATTTTAATTAACTAATAAGGGATTTTCCACACCCTTCTTTCTCTCTTCACTCAAGTTTGGACATGTATAGGGATTCCCTTTTCTTTCTGTTTGGATCCCATCAACGCGTGTACGTGGCTTCTAAATAATAATATATAATAAAGGTATTATTAAGATGTTTTAAAAGACCTTTTTTTTTTTCTTTCCTTCACTACAGTTAGGACATGTATGGGGATTTCCTTGTTTCTGGGCTTTCATCAATTCGTTTACATGTTTTTTTAAAGTATTATTAAGATATTAAAGACTTGTTTTCTTCTTTCTTTCCCTTGCTCATGAAATTCTTGCTAGGCGTTATTCAACGGTATCCATGTTTGCCTCGCCTTTTCACTCCCCCGCCGTCTTCACTGCAGGCCCAGGTTCGTACACTACCACAAATTATCTTCTTTCTAAGATAGGCAAGACAAAGAGGAAGCGATCGATGCATATTCCGAACCCCTCCAGCCTGGCTTTTTCGTCCTACCTTCGGGCCGATCTGTACTAAGACCACCCTTATAGGAGCCCTGCAACGTCACAGCGATTCTCTTCAGTACTGCATACACACGTACCTTTGAAGCAGACCTCGGGATGAAAATTTGAACCTATGTCACTACTACAGTTGTAAGAAAGGTTCCCTATGACTTCGGGTACCAACAATGGCCATACGTTGGTAATCTGAGGCTATACTTTCCTTATTTGCACATTTGCCTACATCTCTCCTGTTTTAAAAGATCTAGAATGGATAAAGATTAGAGATAAATATGTTTTTGATATATGTACCTTTGTTTTTAATATACTAAGAAACAATCTTCCTGATTGCTTGTATAATTTTTCTACAGTAAGCTCAGTTACCGGGTTAACTACCCGTCAAGGGGAAGATTTATTAGTACGAAGGTCTAAAACTGATATTGGCTCAAGAGATATAAAAATTCGTGGACCTCATTTATATAATCAGCTTCCCAGAGAACTGAAAAATGCTGGTTCAGTGTATACTTTTAAATATAATCTTAAGAAGTTACTCTTAAAGGAAGATTTTACTTGTAAATTTTAATAGTACACTCATCTTTATGATTTGTTTGTTTTAGTATGTCTATATCGTACACCACAGATGTCTATCTGGAATATATATGCATCTTATTTGAATACCCAATGTACTTTGGAAATAAAGATTTATTATTATTATTATTATATTATCCCCTGCAACTGCAAGTGATTGCAATCTCTATTCAATGGGCAACAGGGATTTGTTTGAGAGAGAACAAAATCTAAAGACTTTTAGAACTTGCAGGTCGGGGCTGCCTGGAAATATATTCCTTATTTGCACATTTGCCTACATCATTAGATTAGGATTCCCAAACACTTAGGACTTAGCTGGGTAACTGATACATAATATTACTTTACTATAGACATAAAAAAAAGGACTAACATTGAATGCTGAGAAAAGCCACTAAAGAAATATTCTTATTAGTAGCGGCTGCAATAATATCAAGTATAAATTCAGATAAAAGATACAAATTATCAGGTTACTGCTGATTGCATTTCAACAAGAATAATTAGTAACAGGCCATTGAGAGATAGCAACAATAACAGTCATCATAATAATAACATTACTAATAATCATGATCAAAATAAGAATAATGAAAAAATAAAATAATACTAAATAAAAAATAGCAATATATATACAATGGAGACTGGCATTCAGGAGTAAGAACAGAGTTTTGTACTTATATTTCATAGAAATGCTCATTCTAACACAGTCTCTTTTACTATTCAAATTCCTGCTGTCATAATATATATATATATATATATATATATATATATATATGGCAACTTGCTGGCTTACAATTTGTCAATGGGAGTTTTGTTTATTCTCTAAACAGTTGCGATATGTGGAGAAAGTATTTATGCAATAGTCGGTAATACCGATGTCTTATCGATATTTATGCAATAACAGCATGCAAAACTTTATCAACTGAAATAAAATGTAGGCACGATGATCGCCTAGCTTCGCTGAGAAAAAAACAAAACAAAACAAAAGTCAATGATGGCAACATTCTTTTAGCATCGAAAGGAGCTTATGTCAGTCTCAGAGTAGAGAGAGAGAGAGAGAGAGAGAGCGACCTTGAAACACGTCGTGGTATCCACCCCATGATCAGGCGAGACGGGCTTCCTTCCTTTACATGTACTGCAAATTTTATCACTGCGTAAATCTCTAAGGGTTATATTGTCATGCGCTCTCTCCAATACCCGATATGGACCTAGATACAAGGGGGACATTTTATGCTGACGGTTAACATTTTTCACGTAGACTCGGTCGCCTACTTTTACTTCATGCCTCTTCGTACTATGCCTGAGATCATACGCTTTTGCATATCTCTCTTTCTGCTTATCCAGGATGGCCGCCGTAAGTTCGTAGGTCTTTCTGGCGGTATTTATCACATACGTTCGAAGACTCTCAATATCATACACAGGCAAGAGCTTTTGCGGGGCGAATGTGTCCCAGGGTAATTTGGGATCTTCCCCAAACACTAAGAAATAGGGGGAGTCTCTGATGGACTTATGATATGCGAAATTCAGGGCCTGCTCTGCTTGTTTTAGGTGCAGGTTCCATCCTTGGGGGTCAGAGGCAGCGAGTTGATGTAATAGTGTAATAATGGAGGCATTTCGTTGCTCTACTAACCCGTTAGCTTGCGGCCGATACGCTTGGACCGCGGCATGGCGAACTCGTGCTAACTCGCATAACCCCTTGAAAACTTCGTTCATAAATTCGGGTCCATTATCAGTTACGACTTCTCGAGGGAATCCAAATACTAATGTAAACTGGTACAGGGCAATGGCGACCGAAGCCGCGCTCTTATCCTTCATCGCATACGTGAAGGTATATCTTGTGCATTCGTCCGTGAGTACGAATATGTATAAGTAGCCATCATATGATCGGGGCAAGGGGCCTATCAAATCGCAATGGACTCTCTCCCATTTAAAACTGCATTGCGGCCAAATCCGGGCAGGGGGAACTGTATTAGGCTGTCTTTTGAAGCAAGTGCACACATGGCATTTCTTTACATACTCTACAACATCCTTATACGTCCCTTTCCAATAAAATTGGGTATTTAGCAACCGATACGATTTCTCAATTCCCATATGGCCGGCTGCGGGACTCGTGTGACACAGAAAGAGGGCGTGACGGTGGAATTCCTCGGGGAGTACTGCCGCGTATCCCCCCTCTTTGTCTTTTCTCTTAAACATTTTGTACAAGATTCCACCTTCTATTACGAATGAATTTATTTGGTGTCGAATTTTAACAAGGACTTCGCCATTTATTCCTTGTAAGAGTTTCTTTACCTCTCCCCACAACGCATCCTTGTCCTGCTTCCTTACGAGCTCCTCTCGATTCCACCCACAAGAGCCCTCCCCCCACTCATTCATACTCGCTCGCTCACTCTCATGTTCAGTCTTGCAACTTTCACTCGGTCCTCGCTCATCCTCACTTCCCCCATTCACGCTTTTAGTTACCTTGCAAGGATGATTTTCCCCATCACTCTGAAGGAGTGTGTGTGTGGAATCGGGATTGGCTCCCGCAGTTGAAGGACGGTTCGTGTCCACAGTCCGATGGCCCGCGTTCCTCATTGAACGGGTAATAGCCAGGGCGGGGACTTCCCGCACTCCCCTGCTCAGGGCATCTGCTACTTTGTTACTTTTTCCGGGTACATACTCGAACCCCTGTATATTAAACTGCATAAGTCTTAACAGCCATCGGGAAAGCCTTTGGTTATTTAGCGGGTTTGCATACACGAACTCTAAAGGCAGGTGATCGCTACAAATTATTTCTGGATATCCAAGTAGGAAATATGCTTCTCTAGGATGAACACGATAGCGAGTGCCTCTCGTTCGATGGTAGAATACCGCCCCTCAGTGTCTGTGAGCGCCCGGGAAGCGAAACTAATGGGGCGGTCTCATTTCTCGTCGTCGTCCTGCGATATTACTCCGCCGATTGCAACGTCGGAGGCGTCGCACGTGACGTAAAACGCCCGATCAAATTTAGGAGAAGCGAGTACTTGAGTGAACATTAGGGCTTTCTTTAAAGCTACGAATGCGGTCTCGTGCTCGGACGTCCAGCAAATCTGGTGAGCATTTCGGAGCCTGTCTAAGGGACGGGAAATGTCCGCGTACTTCTCAATGAATTTACGGTAATACGAGCAAAGTCCGAGAAATGATCTAACATCTTTACACGTGTTGGCCCACGCAAACTTTTCAATGGCTTTTAGCAGGTTATTCTGTCTTAAGGCTTCTAAAACTGAAATGAGGTTCCGGGCGTGTTCTTCAAAGGTTTGTCCGATTATGACTAAATCATCCAAATACACTAACACGGCGTTACCGATGAGGCCCAGGAGCACGGCTGTCATGAGTCTGCTAAAATGACTGGGGGCGTTTTTTAACCCAAAAGGCAAACGATTATACTCGTAGAGTTTATTATTTACTGAAAAAGCGGTCTTCGCTTTACTCTTCTCTTCCAAGACTACCTGGTGGTAACCCGCCAGGAGGTCGAGAGTGGTAAAATACTTAACGCCGCTGACGTGACACAGTACATCTTCAATTATGGGGAGGGGGAATTTATCGCCTTCGGTGAGCAAATTTAGTTTGCGGAAATCCACGCTCAATCGAAGATCTCCGTCTTTCTTCTTAACTACTGCTATGGGGCTGTGCCAAGGGCTTTTAGATAATCTAATGACGCCCTTTTTCTCTAAATCGGATACCATTTCCTCTAACCTTTTTTCGTATACAAACGGAGTGCGATAGGGTTTGACAAAGGTGGGGGGTGACTTCCTGTGTTAATATCAAAAGGCATGAGAGTGCATTCTCCAAGGGGGTCGTCATCTAAAGCAAAAACATCATGATATTTAGCGACAAGTTCAGTCATAAAAGTAGAATGCTCAGCAGCGCTCAGTCCTCTCGCTAACGCCTGCAAATTTATGATACGCTCGGGGTCTTCCGCGACCCTCGTGAAATTTACACTGTAACACTCGCGCACTTCTTCGAATTCGGCGACTTTCGTGTTTCTAGGAATTACTAGCGGGATCGGCGACATATTCGCGCACATAACAGTTAATTTCCGCGATCCCTCTGGGAAAATTAGCAATTTATTAGGAAAAAAATCTACATACTCTCCGACAAATTCTGCGCATAAGGCTTGTGGAGGATTTCCTGTGTGTTATTTACCCTTCGATCTTATAACCCCCTAAATTCGGAAATCCTGACACGGCTTCAGTAGAGGCCTACCACGATCTCAAATTTAAATCCTCTACCAATAAAATATAATTAATATTACATGCATAAACATACATGCAAATATTTTATATGGGGGTTTATGAACTGCTGATATGTGAATATTTAAATAAACTCTCCTCACCTTAAATTCAAACTTCCTCATACAGAATAATACATTTTCTAACATACATTCTACCTACGAGTGTTCAATTAAATGAGCTCATTCTGTCCCTCACACGTAGTTATAAATATTGTTAGAAATACAATGAATCTGTACTCATCTGTCCGGACAACCCTGATGTCGTCAGCAATCACGGGACTCCGAATCAAAAACGTATCTTCTGATCCACAGATCTCTATCACGTTCTTCTACTTGAGTGTCTCGTAATGCCCCACGAGAACAACAGAAATTTAACTTATAAGTACTGTCAATGAACACAGTAAACATGAGTGTCTCGTATCATCTCACGAGTACCACTAAGAATAAACTTATAAGTACTGTCAACAAACACAGTATAAATGAGTGCCTCGTAGCATCTCACGACGGCAACTAACTTTATAAGAAAGTCCCACAAACTCCTCTAGTTTGTCGGGGTCCTTGGTACTAGGACTAAGTTGACTTATGACTTGCTTACAACAGTTCTTTGTTCAACGAGGCGATGCAATAAGCGTTATCAAGGAGGTGAAGGGTTAATGGCTAAAATCCATTAGTGACCTACATTCCTTTCTCCAAGTCTTCTACAGCCAGCCTCCATAATAAACTACACATTATACATACGAATATACGTGTATACGTGATAGAAATTAATAGGTATACATACTAAGTCTAAAAGTATACATTCATGCACTTACGTTACAATAAACGAAACTATATGCAAAATAACACTTACAAAATGTACGTAGAAATAAACTGTCTTGAAATATATTCAAGACAAGGCTCGAGCATTCAGGATTACTCGCGAGGTAATAATTCTAAAACGCATGCAGCACCGCTCTCAATAATTTCTTCCCGAAGCGTCACGATGTAGTTATCGTTTTTCTCTTTCAACACGCATGCAGACACTGACGCGCGCGCGGAACGTGCAACTATTTCGTTCTCATTTACCGTTACGGTAGTTTTACCGCGTGTATTAACAATACTGACTCCCATTTTTACCATGTCCTCGAAACCAATTATTACTTTCGCCTGTTCAACACTTAGCCTAGGTACAACAAGAAAAGCACATTTAAATCTTGTGGGGCACCCTTCAAATGCAATCACGGGTTTCACCACTTCTTTAACTCTAACAAAGTTCGGGGTATTATCGCCCAAAGTAGTAATAACTACTGGAGTATCTAATTTAGTGATGGGGTCTGCAACAATACTACGGTCAATCAATGATACGGCTGAGCCCGTATCTAACAAAGCAATTTGGCGGAGTCCACCGACGGCAATTTCTATTAGCAAGATCCCATTACTCACTAGATAGAAACTACAAGTACTTATCTGCGTTGAGGAGGTGGTCTTGTGATGTCCACGACTTCTCGTTCGGGAGGAGCGATAGCTCCTCGACCGGAGGTGTTTGGACCGTTCGCTGGAGGTTTCCGTCGGGGCATCGGCATTTTTTTTTTTCTGGGTCGCCCGTTGCCCAACTCCGTGAGTTATCCTCGCCGAGGGGCATCTTTTAACCCGATGTCCGGCCCCCAGACAGTTGAAGCAGACTATGTCCGGTGGGGCTGTTTCCACGCACCAATCCTGGGAGTGACCTATGCCGCAACACTTTGCGCACCGTCCTGCCTTCGTGTCTCGGAATCTCGGTCCTCGGTCGTTCGCCATGGCTGCGACGGGGACCGCTGCCGGTCCTAAGAGTCTTTCTCTATCAATTTCCTCTTCCGAAAGCCCATGACCAGGGTGGCTCTCGAGCCAATTCAGCAGTAGACGCACGAGATCGGGGACCGGGATGTTGGACTTCAATAGAAAGTGGCACCTCTCCAGAACAGTTTTCCGTAAGGCGCTCCGCACAATACTTTGTCGCATATACGTGTTATCGACAATTTCACTCACTGAACCCGTTAACATTTCGATTCTACTCGCGTACCAACTCAACTGTTCTCCATGTCTTCGGGGACTGTTTTGAATCTTAGATATGAGCGTTTCTTCGCTCTGTCGCACTGTGAACATTTTTAGGAACCGATCCTTAAAAGTTTCCCACTGTTTTATTTCCGACCATTCGTCTCTGCCGAGGGTCTCGGCCGCGAATCCGGTGCACCTTTGTACTACTTCGTTAATTCGGTACTCGTCGGTCCACTCGGCACTTCTCATCCGCAGACCTAAGTGTGTCAAAAAATCGGCTGCGGGAAATATGGATGGATACTCGAGGCCTTTCACGTTTGCGCCGTCAAAGTATAAAGGTGAATCTTTGACTCGGGGCGCCTTTACAACCAGGGCACAGGTAGGAGGCATGGCCTGCTGTGTTCCCTGTGTCACCACGGGGCTAGGAGCGGCAGGCTGTTCGTCGATGTTTGAGGCGTCGGTTTCGCTGTCGGTGTTGTCGTCGTCGACCAGGTTCCTTCTCGACGGAGCGGCGTCGGCACGCGTTTGTAGGCGCCGCACTTGCTCCTCCAATTCGAGAATTTTCCGGTCTTTTTCCTCGTCGCCCATTTCCTGACTTGGGAGGAACTGGTCTTGTGCGTTTGCCATTCTTATTTTCTTCGTACGGGTCTGCACTGGCATTCACCTGTCTCTTGACGTACTTTTTTTTTCCAGGCGTGAGATCCGTACTGCGCTGCCACCAGTTGTCGTGATGAATTCTTCTCACTACGTTATTATTAGTACCAGACGGGTACAAGGTAAGAATGGACAAGCGGTGATTCCTGTATCTTGATTTATTTTGAGTTTACATGTTCGAGCCTCAATGCCCCCGCCCTATGAATAACAAAATCTATGAGATATTCGTGCCCCGGGCAAAGTTCTAACTAACTGTGCCTGCCCTGGGTGGTTCTTGAAATACGCCAAGGGCAGGGCGTGGCTTGACATCCAGTCCTGCCAATGAACTCAAGTGACATCCAGTCCTGCAAATCAACTCCAGGTTCGAAGTGGAGTCCCTCCTATTTTGGGGAGGAGCTATTTCAACAAGCCTATTGCAAAGGAGTGGGTGGCAATTGTCTATTGCCATTGGGTACCTCCCCAGGTCAGTTACATAAGTATAGGGCAAATGCTCGTGTGTGGTATTGGGAATAGAGGATTTGTTTGGGTCGCTCACACCCTCTTGAGGCGCTTGGCACCAGGTGCTGATCTTCGTGACCCTTTTAATATTGCAAATGTTCGTGTGTGGTATTGGGAATAGAGGACTTGTTTGCGTCTCTCACACCTCCTTGAGGCACTTGGCGCCGGGAGTTGATCTCCGTGACCCTTTTAATATTGGCCTTATCCCAGCAAAGCACTTGAGAGAGAGTTCAATTTCACCTTTGACCTCTGGCAAGACTTCAGTCATGCGACAAGCACATTACATATATATATATATATATATATATATATATATATATATATATATATATATATATATATATATATATATATATATATATATATATATATATATATATATATATGAATCATTTTTACCCCAACCGGGACTTGAACCTAGGGCATATAATTACTGAGCCAAGGTGCTACCAACTACATCGTAGAAAGTCTTAAAAGGGAAACAGACCTTGCAGCTTATATCTGCTACACTAGGAATGAACGCATTCTATCTGATTGCAACTATGTTCATATTACAGTTTTCCCCAACCTCACTCGTGGTTTCGTTTTTGCATCTAATTCAACTCCTAATCTCATTCTGGACCAACAATAATCAAATAAGCACATTACCATATGTGAAAACATGAATCATTTTTACCCCGACCGGGACTTGAACCTAGGACATATAAGCTGTAAGGTAGTTGGTAGCCCCTTGGCAGATGCCACTGCTGAAGGGTCTTTTGAACTTAATTAGGACTGTCCAGGACAGTTTGATGTTTAGTTATCCTTCAGTTATGGTTCTGTTTCTAATTATCCTTATCATACCTATCCTAATGTAATGATTAGTTTTATTCAGTGTTTTCTTTCATGCCTGAATAAGTGAAATTAAATTTAAAATACATTGTTATATCTAAAGCACCTGAAACATTGATTCTCAGTAGTAGGGATTCTAAGGAATAATTTTACTAGATTTGAATATTACAAAATCATTTACTATAATTAAGAGTTGTTTTACTCCAAAAATAAGAAAAACAAATTGCGGAATTATAATTCATGATATTAACCTTTATTTATATCTTTGCATTGTTGTATGTGCCTAATCTATAAAGAATTATGAAACAATCATTTGATAATGTAATAAATTGCCTTGATATTTCAAAAATAATGAAAAATATAACAATTTACAATAAAATATAGCATAGAAATATATAGCCTTTTACTTAGTGAATTATTATTGGCCACAGGTCTTTATTAGAAATATATATATATATATATATATATATATATATATATATAGCGAAACACCCTGCATAAGAACCTTTGACGAAGCAAGGCGGTCAATGTGTACCGTCTGAGACTCGGGTACAAGTGCACCTGGCGAATAGTAGAGGATATCATCAGGGAATGCACCTTTTGCCAGGTAGCCTCACCACATCCACAGCTCTATTACATCTTCGATTTTTTTTTTTTTTAAGAGTGTGACACTGGGACAGGCAGAAACTGCCCTCATCAACAAAGACCCGGGCACGTGAAAATACCAAGACGAAGGAAAAGAAAAAGGTTAAGGGCAAGGAAGAGATGAGGTAATGTCACACAAAGGAAAACGACAGACAGAAAAAAAAGTCAAAGTAAAGAGGACCCAGAGATATGGAGGACTAGGCTCTGAGATGACGATAGATCTGCTTTTTGAAGGATGAAAGGTCATAAGAATTAGGAAAGACAGAAGGAGGAAGAGAGTTCCAGAGTCTGGAGGTAGATGTGAAGAAGCATTCGCTGCACCGATCAATCCGCGAGCAACAAATCTCCACACAGTACCTGTGAGATGAGAAACTTGGCGAGTGCTACGTGGCCTCGGCAGTGGAGGAGGGATGCAACTCGCCAACTCATCAGAGCAGCAATGGAAGTAGTAGCGATAGAAAAGCGAAAGGGAAGATACCTTACGGTGAAGATAGAGAGAATCCAGGTTAGAAGTAAGAGAAGGATCATTAATGAGTCTGACTGCCTTAGATTCAACCCTATCAAGAAGATAAGTAAAGGAAGAAGCACCCCAGATGTGTGAGTAGTATTCTAAGCAGTGGTGGATAAGACCTTTGTAAATTTTAAGTAACTGCAATGAGGAAAAGTAATAACAAAAACGAAACAAAACCCCAATTTTTTGGATGAAGATTTAGAAATTTGGATTTTGTGATTCCTCCAAGCCAAGCTAGAGGCTATATCGATTCCTAATATATTGACTGAACCTAGGGCATATAATTACTGAGTCAAGGTGCTACCAACTAAACCATAGAAAGTCTTAAAAGGGAAACAGATCTTGCAGCTTATATCTGCTACACTAGGAATGAACGCATTCTATCTGATTGCAACTATGTTCATATTACAGTTTCCCCCAACCTCACTTTTGGTTTCGTTTTTGCATCTAATTCATTGGTAGCCCCTTGGCAGATGCCACTGCTGAAGGGTCTTTTGAACTTAATTAGGACTGTCCAGGACAGTTTGATGTTTAGTTATCCTTCAGTCACGGTTGTTTCTAATTATCCTTATCATACCTATCCTAATGTAATGATTAGTTTTATTCAGTGTTTTCTTTCATGCCTGAATAAGTGAAATGAAACTTTAAAAACATTGTTATATCTAAAGCAACTGAAACATTGATTCTCAGTAGTAGGGATTCTAATGAATAATTTTACTAGATTTGAATATTACAAAATCATCTACTATAAGAGTTGTTTTACTCCAAAAATAAAGAAGCGAAAATAACTGAATTCGTAGCTCTTCATATTAACATTTATTTATAACTTTCCATTGTTGTATGTGCCTAATCTGTAAAGAATTATGTAACAATCATTTGATAATGTGATAAATTGCCTTGATATTTCAAAAATAATAAAAAATATAACAATTTACAATAAAATATAGAATGGAAATATAGAGCCATTTATTATTGGCCACAGATCTTTATTATATATATATAAATATATATATATATATATATATATATATATATATATATATATATATATATATATATATATATATATATATATAGACATCATATATATATATATATATATATATATATATATATATATATATAATAAAGATCTGTGGCCAATAATAAATGGCTCTATATTTCCATTCTATATTTTATTGTAAATTGTTATATTTTTTTATTATTTTTGAAATATCAAGGCAATTTATCACATTATCAAATGATTGTTACATAATTCTTTACAGATTAGGCACATACAACAATGGAAAGTTATAAATAAATGTTAATATGAAGAGCTACGAATTCAGTTATTTTCGCTTCTTTATTTTTGGAGTAAAACAACTCTTATAGTAGATGATTTTGTAATATTCAAATCTAGTAAAATTATTCCTTAGAATCCCTACTACTGAGAATCAATGTTTCAGTTGCTTTAGATATAACAATGTTTTTAAAGTTTCATTTCACTTATTCAGGCATGAAAGAAAACACTGAATAAAACTAATCATTACATCAGTAGTAGGGATTCTAAGGAATAATTTTACTAGATTTGAATATTACAAAATCATCTACTATAAGAGTTGTTTTACTCCAAAAATAAAGATGCGAAAATAACTGAATTCGTAGCTCTTCATATTAACATTTATTTATAACTTTCCATTGTTGTATGTGCCTAATCTGTAAAGAATTATGTAACAATCATTTGATAATGTGATAAATTGCCTTGATATTTCAAAAATAATAAAAAATATAACAATTTACAATAAAATATAGAATGGAAATATAGAGCCATTTATTATTGGCCACAGATCTTTATTATATATATATAAATATATATATATATATATATATATATATATATATATATATATATATATATATATATATATATATATATATATATATATATATATATATATATATATATATATATATATATATATATATATATATATGAATCATTTTTTACCCCGACCGGGACTCGAACCTAGGACTTATGATTGCTAAGTCAAGGCGCTACCACTACACCACAGAAGGTTAAAAGGAATCCAACCTTATAGCTTATATCTGCTATACTTAGGAATGAACACATTCTAACTGAATGCCACTATATTCATATTACAGATTCCCCAACCTCACTCGTGGCTTCATTTTAGCATTTAATTCAATTCCCAATCTCATTCGGGCCATGAAATTATCATATAAGCACATTAAATATGTGAAAACATGAATCATTTTTTACCCCGACCGGGACTCGAACCTAGGACTTATGATTGCTAAGTCAGGGCGCTACCATTACACCACAGAAGGTTAAAAGGAATCCAACCTTATAGCTTATATCTGCTATACTTAGGAATGAACGCATTCTAACTGAATGCCACTATGTTCATATTACAGATTCCCCAACCTCACTCGTGGCTTCATTTTAGCATTTAATTCAAATCTCAATCTCATTCGGGCGATGAAATTATCAAGTAAGCACATTAAATATGTGAAAACATGAATCATTTTTTAACCCGACCGGGACTCGAACCTAGGACTTATGATTGCTAAGTCAAGGCGCTACCACTACACCACAGAAGGTTAAAAGGAATCCAACCTTATAGCTTATATCTGCTATACTTAGGAATGATCGCATTCTAACTGAATGCCACTATGTTCATATTACAGATTCCCCAACCTCACTCGTGTCTTCATTTTAGCATTTAATTCAATTCCCAATCTCATTCGGGCCATGAAATTATCAAATAAGCACATTAAATATGTGAAAACATGAATCGTTTTTTACCCTGACCAGGACTCGAACCTAGGACTTATGATTGCTAAGTCAAGGCGCTACCACTACACCACAGAAGGTTAAAAGGAATCCAACCTTATAGCTTATATCTGCCATACTTTGGAATGAACGCATTCTAACTGAATGCCACTATGTTCATATTACAGATTCCCCAACCTCACTCGTGGCTTCATTTTAGCATTTAATTCAATTCCCAATCTCATTCGGGCCATGAAATTATCAAATAAGCACATTAAATATGTGAAAACATGAATCATTTTTTACCCCGACCGGGACTCGAACCTAGGACTTATGATTGCTAAGTCAAGGCGCTACCACTACACCACAGAAGGTTAAAAGGAATCCAACCTTATAGCTTATATCTGCTATTATATGAAGCCACGAGTGAGGTTGAGGAATCTGTAATATGAACATAGTGGCATTCAGTTAGAATGCGTTCATTCCTAAGTATAGCAGATTTAAGCTATAAGGTTGGATTCCTTTTAACCTTCTGTGGTGTAGTGGTAGCGCCTTGACTTAGCAATCATAAGTCCTAGGTTCGAAACCCGGTCGGGGTAAAAAATGATTCATGTTTTCACATATTTAATGTGCTTATTTGATAATTTCATGGCCCGAATGAGATTGGGAATTGAATTAAATGCTAAAATGAAGCCACGAGTGAGGTTGGGGAATCTGTAATATGAACATAGTGGCATTCAGTTAGAATGCGTTCATTCCTAAGTATAGCAGATATAAGCTATAAGGTTGGATTCCTTTTAACCTTCTGTGGTGTAGTGGTAGCGCCTTGACTTAGCAATCATAAGTCCTAGGTTCGAAACCCGGTCGGGGTAAAAAATGATTCATGTTTTCACATATTGAATGTGCTTATTTGATAATTTCATGGCCCGAATGAGATTGGGAATTGAATTAAATGCTAAAATGAAGCCACGAGTGAGGTTGGGGAATCTGTAATATGAACATAGTGGCATTCAGTTAGAATGCGTTCATTCCTAAGTATAGCAGATATAAGCTATAAGGTTGGATTCCTTTTAACCTTCTGTGGTGTAGTGGTAGCGCCTTGACTTAGCAATCATAAGTCCTAGGTTCGAGTCCCGGTCGGGGTAAAAAATGATTCATGTTTTCACATATATAATGTGCTTATTTGATAATTTCATGGCCCGAATGAGATTGGGAATTGAATTAAATGCTAAAATGAAGCCACGAGTGAGGTTGGGGAATCTGTAATATGAACATTGTGGCATTCAGTTAGAATGCGTTCATTCCTAAGTATAGCAGATATAAGCTATAAGGTTGGATTCCTTTTAACCTTCTGTGGTGTAGTGGTAGCGCCTTGACTTAGCAATCATAAGTCCTAGGTTCGAGTCCCGGTCGGGTTTAAAAAATGATTCATGTTTTCACATATTGAATGTGCTTATTTGATAATTTCATGGCCCAAATGAGATTGGGAATTGAATCAAATGCTAAAATGAAGCCACGAGTGAGGTTGGGGAATCTGTAATATGAACATAGTGGCATTCAGTTAGAATGCGTACATTCCTAAGTATAGCAGATATAAGCTATAAGGTTGGATTCCTTTTAACCTTCTGTGGTGTAGTGGTAGCGCCTTGACTTAGCAATCATAAGTCCTAGGTTCGAGTCCCGGTCGGGGTAAAAAATGATTCATGTTTTCACATATTTAATGTGCTTATTTGATAATTTCATCGCCCGAATGAGATTGGGAATTGAATTAAATGCTAAAATGAAGCCATTTAAATTAGCATCTAAAACCTGGGGTAAAATGGAAATCGACTTCCAAGAATTTCTTCAAGAAACAAACACTTTAAATAACGAAATAAACAGTGACCATCCCTGGTGGAAAAGAATTTCCCCAATACTATCAGGAATCCACCAGAACCTGTTTATGCCAGATAAAGTAAAACTCGAGAACTCCCTATATATTCCTAAATTATAACTAAAGGGAGTCATGTTGAGCTGCAATTATATTATACTATTATTTTTCTTATTTTTAACCAAAACTTAGCACGAGGGTTTGCCCCTCACTATTCATCTCTTCCTTCCTTAAATTTCGTGCTTATCCCCCCAATCCTTCCCATCCTATATCCCTCTCTCCTCAGTGATGACACCCTGAATAGGGCTAAGAGAGTTCACTCGACGCCGTCACTGTTCTTCCCCCACCTATCCTATCCCATCCAATCCAATTCAGTCTTATATACGCTTAGCACGAGGGTCTGTCCCTCTCTATTTATCTCTTCCTTCTCTAAATTTTGTGCTTATCCCCCTAATCCTTCCCATCCTATATCCCCCTCTCTTCAGTGATGACACCTTGAATAGGGCTAAGAGAGTTCACTCGACGCCGTCACTGTTCTTCCCTCACCTATCCTATCCCATCCTACCTACCTACCTCTTATATACTGTTTGTCCATCTGGGGTTGTACTTGGCCGTCAATTGTAAGGGATGTATTTGTAACTCAGAAAAGACTGATCAGAACTATTACACATAGTGGAAAATATGACTCAACTTCCTCTTTATTCAAGGAGCTATACTTGCTTAAATTAAATTACTTGATACAATGTTTCTGTCTTATTATTATACATAGTGATGTTAATGATAACAGAAAATTATATAGATTTATTCAACACAACCATGGAACCAGAGGTAACAATATAAATTTGATATGTCCACAGCCGAGAACATCCTTGTATAAATTTTCTATTCACTGTTTTGGCCCAAAATGTTGGAATGCATTACCAGAAGATTTAAAAACAATAACTGGCACAACTTTATTTAAAAAGAAACTCAAACAGCATTTATTTACTAGGCAAACTCAAGCAGTTGTTGATTAATAATTAATACAGTATAGGTGTATCATTATGTCCAGGTTAAGGTCAGGCTACTGTTTTATTTTATTACAAGATAAGTATGAGATTGCTATATTGGAGCTTTTGTTAACTATTGCCGTCATACTTAAATTTATGTGAAATGTATATGAAACTGCCTGCCAAGGAGCTCTTGCTCAGCAGGCTAGCGCCTCTGAATATAATGTACATATTTATTCTTGTATGTATACTAAATATTTGGCAATAAAATCTATGACTACGACTATGAAACATCATCGCTGTCAGCATTAAACTATAGGGCAGCTGCATAGATCTCTACAACATCTATAGACAGCACGATGGTGACTTAGACCTATCTGCCTTCTTCAGCTTAGCCAGCCATGGTGACTTAATAATAGGAGGAGACATTAATGTGCACCATCCAAGATTCATGCATGAGTACCCCTGTGCTACAGGCAGACACATCATGAATCTGCTGGATGACAAAGAAGATCACCTTGATGAACAACCTTGGACCAACTCATGTCAGAGGTGGAATACTGGATCACACCTTTGTCTCCAACTCCCTAAAACAAGACGTCACTTGGAGAGTTCACCCCCTGGTCATGAGTGACCACTATGGGATCCACCTCAAGCTGCCAATTTCTGATATCTTCCAAAACCCGGCTTCTCCATGAGGAAATTTCAAGAAGGCTAACTGGGGCCGATTCTAGAGCACCTTGGCAATTGGTACTCAGCTTGTACGCAACCTGGAGATACTGGCCAAGCTGAGCCTGAGCTAGTTAATGACTTGCAAGCCACAGTTGACTCCTCTATCTCCCTCGGCAAACTACATCACTCTAAGCATCGTGAGAGGTGGTATTACTGTGATAGAGTCAAAGAACTCAATCACCAGCTTAACATCATCCAAAAAATGCACAGGAACTGTTGCAGTGAAGACTTCTACTGTAGTTTCCAGGTAGTCAAAGAACATGTCCATGAAGAGACAAGAGAAATCAAGAGAAAAGAATGGCTTGAATGGTGTTCCACCCTAGATGCCCACACCTCTGTGGGCCAAATGTGGAGGAATAACAACGCCTTCAGCAGGGTAGCTGAAGAACTACACCAAATTTGCGGAGAGGGCAAACTCCGACCAGCTCCCCATCACAACCCGTATAACTCTTCAGGGACTCACCACTGCTAGATGGGATGAAGTAGATGAGGCCATCAACACCAAAGATTAAGCAGATACCCCCCTCAATCTGACCAAATTGCAGATATTGAGCAAGAGCTACAAGAACACAGCTCCAGGTGCAGACAGAATCACAATACTCAATAATTCAGAATACTGGGCCCCAAGGAGAGCTTGCTCTACTCTCTCTCATATACTCAAAGAGTCATATCAGCTTCATGGAACAGGGCAGATATTCAGCCCATTCCAAAGCCAATAGAAAAAGAAAATCCACGTCCTATCTCCCTCTTAAGCTGCCTGAGCAAGACAGCAAAAAAAAATGGTTCTTAACAGAGTTTGTTGGAAGTGCCCACCCTTCCACGAAAATATGTTCACCTACCAGCCAGGCCTAGGCACCTCTTTATGTGGTCACCCAGGCCAGATTCTTAATGTACTCGACTTATTCATCAGTTCATAAGTTTAAGACCCTCCACAGTATGAGGGTAGAAAGTGTATTCACTCAATGTAATGATCATACTGCCAAAGCGGAATTCAAATATTATATATATATATATATATATATATATATATATATATATATATATATATATATATATATATATATATATATATATATATATATATATATATATATATATATATATATATATATATATAATTTTTACCCCGACCGGGACGTATATCAGATTCCAGATCAAAAC
>JAXCGZ010005834.1:50000-80000 GCA_037179515.1 Halocaridina rubra
TGTGCTTACGGGAACGAGCCTAAAGCTCGTATCTTCCCGTCTCCTGGTACCATCTTGTACTTAGTGATACTTATCATACCTGTCCTTAAAACTATGGATTGAGATAGCATTAACTAACCCCTCGCTTAGTGAATTCCAATTATCAACTACTCTTTCTCTGAAAAAGTACTTCCTTACATCCTGCAAAGAAATTTTCTTACAAAGCTTCAAACTATAACATCTAGTTCTAGAACCATCCATATCAAAATATCGATCCCTATCCACTCTGTCATAACCTTGAAGGAATTTAAAGACTGTCACCATATCCACCTCAATCTTCTAGCTTCGAGTGATGGTAATTCTAATTTCCTCAGCTTCTCATCATAACTGAGATTACGTATTTCTTGCACCAGTCTCGTGACATGTCTTTGAACTTTTTCAAGCTGAACTTAGTGCTTTTCCAAGTGCAGATTCCAGAAAGGGCTACATATTCAAGTTTTGTCCTCACACAGGTTACAGAAATATTTCTGAACATTTCCTTATCCATGTGCCTGAAAGCTACCCTTACATTTGATAAGAAAGCATATGCTGCCCTTACTATGCCATTTATATGCATTTCTGGAGGCAAATCTGCCAGTATGTTTACTCCTAGATCTCTCTCATTTTCTGTCTCTTGAAGTTGTACTCCTGCCACCGAGTAGTCAAGTTTGGGCCTTCTTGCACTTGTACCCATTCTCATTGCCTTACATTTTGAAGAATTGAATTTCATTAGCCACTTTTCTTACCACCCATGGGGACTATTTAGATCTTCTTGAAGTTCTCTACTGTTGTTCTCTTTTCTTACCTTCTTCACAACCTTTGCATCATCTGCAAACATATTCATGAATGAATTTACAGACTCTGGTAGGTCATTTACATATACAAGGAACAAAAGTGCTCTAAAACTGAACCCTGTGGAATTCCACTACTAACTCTTCTCCATTCAGACACTGAGTGTCTTACTCTAACCCTCTGTTCCCTTCCTTGTAAGTAAGTTTTTATCCATTCCAAGACATTGCACCTATTCTAGCCATTGCTTGCAGCTTCCTAATAAGTCTCCAATGTGGGACAGTGTGAAATGCTTTCTGGAAGTCTAGGAATATGCAATCTGCCCAGCCCTCTCTTTCCTGTAAGATTCGGTTTACCTCATCATAAAATTCTAATATGTTTGTTACTGTTGATCTCCTGCCACCGAATAGTCAAGCTTGGGCCTTCTTGCACTTGTATCCATTCTCATTACCTTACATTTTGAAGAATTGAACTTCATTAGCCACTTTTCTGATCACTCATGGGAATTATTTAGATCTTCCTGAAGTTCCCTACCGTTGTTCTCTTTTCTTACTTTCTTCACAATCTTTGCATCATCTGCAAACATATTCATGAATGAATTTACAGACTCTGGTAGATCATTTACATATACAAGGAACAAAAGTGGCCCTAAACTGAACCCTGTGGAACTCCACTACTAACTCTTCTCCATTCAGACACTGAGTGTCTTATTCTAACCCTCTGTTTCCTTCCTTCTAAATAAGTTTTTATCCATTCCAAGACATTTCCACCTATTCTTGCCATTGTTTGCAGCTTCCTAATATGTCTCACGTGTAGGACAGTGTCAAATGCTTTCTGGAAGTCTAGGAATATGCAATCTGCCCAGCCCTCACTTTCCTGTAAGATTCGGCTTACCTCATCAGAAAATTCTAGTAAGTTTGTTACTGTTGATCTACCTTCTCTGAAGCCATGTTGTCTCACTGACAAAAAGTTGAAGGATTCCAAGTGAAGAGAGATATGTTTCCTTAGTAGTTTCTCCATAACTTTGCAAACTATGCTGGTCTCATTTTCTGTCTCTTGAAGTTGTACCCCAGCCACCGAGTAGTCAAGCTTGGGTCTTCTTGCACTTGTACCCATTCTCATTACCTTACATTTTGAAGTACTGAATTTCATTAGCCACTTTTCTGACCACTCATGCAGATTATTTAGATCCTCCTGAAGTTCTCTACCATTGTTCTCGTTTTTTACTTTCTTCACAATCTTTGCATCATCTGCAAACATATTCATGAATGAATTTACAGACTCTGGTAGGTCATTTACATATACAAGGAACAAAAGTGGCCCTAAAACTGAACCCTGTGGAACTCCACTACTAACTCTTCTCCATTCAGACACTGAGTGTCTTACTCTAACCCTCTGTTCCCTTCCTTCTAAGTAAGTTTTTATCCATTCCAAAACATTTCCACCTATTCTAGCCATTGATTACAGCTTCCTAATAAGTCTCCCATGTGGAACAGTGTCAAACGCTTTCTGGAAGTCTAGGAATATGCAATCTGCCCAGCCATCTCTTTCCTGTAAGATTTGGCTTACCTCATCATAAAATTCTAATAAGTTTGTTACTGTTGATCTACCTTCTCTGAAGCCATGTTGCCTCACTGACAAAAAGTTGAAGGATTCCAAGTGAAGAGAGATATGTTTCCTTAGTAGTTTCTCCATAACTTAGCAAACTATGCTGGTCAAGGAAACTGGTCTATAGTTCAGAGCCGTATCCCTCCTTCCCTTTTTGAAGAGAGGTATCACATTTGCTTGTTTCCAGCATCTTGGAATCTCCCCCGACTCCAGTGACTCCTTAAATATGATACTTAGTGCCACTGATATTATGTTTGCGCAAATTTTAAGCACATGAGGGGATATGTCATCAGGACCTGTAGCTTTATGAACATCCAAGTCCATCAGGGCTTTGCATACCTCTGTGGCTGTAAGGTTGATGTTCTCTAATACCGGCCCTTGAGCTTCTATCACTGCAATCTGGGGGTGGGGTATTTTCTACTGTGAATACTGACTGAAACTCCTTGTTCAATTCTTTGCAGATCTCTTCATCCGTCTCAGTGATGCTTCCATCCGCTCTCTTTAGCCTTAAAACCTGTTCTTTTACCTTCAATTGTCCTCTGATAAAGCTGTGGAAAAGCTTGGGATTTTCTTTAGCCTTCCTGGTGATGTCCCTCTCATAGTCTCTCTCTGCCTCTCTCCTTTTACTTAGGTAGTCATTTCTTGCTCTTTTGTAGGTTTGCCAGGCATTTATGTTTTTTCTCCTCCTATACCTTTTCCAGCATTTGTCTCTCCACTCCTTAGCTCTTTTACACCCATTATCGAACCATTTCTCTCCGGCATGAATTACACCTACTTTGGTGACAGGTATGCAGCAATCTACTATCTTCCCATATTTCTCACAAAAGATGTCATACATTTCTTGTACAGATTTGTTGTAAAATAAGGTTCTCCAGTCAATAACTGCAAAAAGCTCATTCATTTTGATGTAATCTCCTTTCGGATAGTTCCTCCTCATGTCCTCAGTGCCTCTACTCTCAGGAAGAATATCTTCAATGATATACTCCATCAACAACACACAGTGGTCACTCTTTCCAATTGGTGGTTCATACTCAATATTTTCAATATCCAACACATTATCTGTGAACACTAGATCAAGTAGTGATGGCTCATCCCCATCCCTGGCCCTTGTTGGTTCCATTACATGTTGGTGTAGGAAATTCCCTTGTACGCAATCTAGGAATCTTGCCCCAAATGAGTCCTCACCACTGTGTGGGTCAAGATTTATCCAATCTATCTCTTTATGATTAAAGTCGCCCATAATCAAAATCCTACATTTTTTTCCCGTGCCATGTTAACAACTGAGTTTATGACTTCAATAGTACCTATATGACTTTTCTCATAAACTTCAAGCCTATTTTGGTTCCTTGGTGGGTTGTATACATCAGTTATTATAATGCTCTCTGACCCAGTATTTATGCGAGCAACAAGAAATTCCTTGAACTCACTTTCTATATGTGTGTGTGTATGTTTGTGTGTGTATATGTGAGCATATGCTAGTACTCCTTAGAATAGAATTCATAATTTTAGCAGAAGGAAACATAGAGACATATATACTCAGAACTTTGGACAGGATCTGATAACTTAAAAATCCATTTCCAATCAAAAGCTATTTGCCTGAGACAATTTCTTCCTAATAATGGCCTGTTGCTGATAGAAGATGACACTAGTAATAATGGCAGCTGATAACTCTCGCCTTTACAAACAACCTCCATCAAATACTTACCAAGCACAGGGATGTATTCTCCTTTATATGGAGTCAACTTTTCATCATCAGGTTGAGGCTTCAAACCAAGTCATAGTCGCTTAAACTATTGTAATGACATAACAGTAACGGAGGCTCCTGTATCTTCCTCAAACTGAACTGTCTGTTTTTTAACCAGTAGTACTGACAAAATCGGTTACTCTCTGGGACCACCCAATTGATGAACATGAAGCATATTATAGCCATCATCATCTGCTGATTGCTCAATGTATTCATCATGCTTCTATAACTGCTTAACTGTAGCTAATCGTGACTATTTTTTTTTCTACAGGCAGCTTGAATATGACCAATGACATCACAACTAAAACATTGTTTTGACTTAAATGGACATGTAGTGGCCATGTGTCATGGGATCAGACAACAATAACAACAGCTTATCAAAGTAGCAGCATCCTCCTTTACCAAAATTCCGCGAAGCTTAAAAACACCTTTAGACACTTTGTGTACAGTAGCCGGCATGTGACTTTCCATTCCCTGCATCTGCTTTTTGATCTGTTCCAAATTCTTGGCATAATCTATGAGTTCTAGTAAACTCATATGTCTCTGCAAGCCTTTTCCCTTACACTGGATACATTAACACCCTCAGTTAATTGCTGACGGAGTTCCTGATCAACATCAGAAAATCTACAAGAAACAGCTAGCTGATGGGCACAAATTTATTGCTGTGAAGATTGGGAAGTATTCATTTTACCTAAGGGGACTCAGTATCTGAACTCGGTTGGAAAGCATAAACAAATTATAAGATTTGATTTTATGAAATGCACCTCAAATACCGGAGGTGGTGAGCATGATTTCAATTCTGGCACCACAGACGGATGACAAGACTTGGGCCTCAACTCAAAGGAGATTACCTCTGTCACACACAGGCGAAGTAGAATGGAGGGCACTGCAATTGCAGAAACAGAAACGACACTCCATTTATAATGGTAAATTGAGGAAGCGAGCACACAATTAATTAGTTTCAATATAAATGTACCGGATGAAAATATAATCATTTAATCCCGTTTGACAAAAACATTTACATTAACAAAAAGTTTAAACAAATTATTACTTATTTGCAAGCATAAACGTAAAACAATTTATTCACTATAATAAAAAGAATGGATCTACAAGATATATACATGAAATCGTTTAATTGCAGTTGTCTAGAAAAGTTTTATGCTGCCAAAAGAACATAAACTACTTATTAATTATTTCCAACTTATAGCATAAAACACATTATTTACGAGCATTGGCATAAAACACTTTATTTACGAGTGTTTGGTCAAAACATTTTGTTTATGATGGTAAAGAAGGGTGAAATGAAGATAGAAGTCGTTAGGAGAAGAGATAAATTATTCACCTAAAAATGAGCAATCTTCTGAGGGCGAAATTTCTACCTGGACACTTGCAATGAAAGATCTTTCTTATCAATGTATGTCCATGGTTATTGCTATGTTAAGGATTTGAATGTGGCAAATGAGATTCCAGTTAGGTACTCAACAAAAGAGTGTTTGTAGGGAAATGGAACTGAGCAAAATTACTTAGGGATAGTTTTACCTTTTGCAATATTAAAAGCAAAGTTTCACAAATTCCCAGTTTGCTTTGCTAACGAGCTTTACCATACACTGTCTCTCAACTTTTATTCCAGATAAATTCCGGCGAAGACACTTCCGAATATTGCTTAGCCATGTAGTGAAATCTCTGAGTAAGCGGGACTGTAGACTAGCTATTTGTTACTCCTGTAGGGTTTGGCCGCCATCTGCGAGCGATTCCGCCATCTGGAGGAACTTTGACTTGGGTGAATCTGCAAGGGTGATGGAGAGCAGTATTTTCTTCAATATGTATTATGAGGGTTTACTATAGTGGTGGCCCCTGGCAGGCAAATATGGCAGAGATGCAAGGGAGAGACAGTATTGTAGGTGCAACAAGAGGGAGCAAACAAAAGAAATGAGAGAATAAATTATAGGAAAAATGGGCTACTGCAGGCGTAGTTCTTTGCATTTTAGGTGAAAGGGAATTTTTAATATTCAAATATTAAAGAAGCTACTGAAATGTATCTAGGCAAGCTAATGACATATCAGCAAAATCAAATTTATAACAAGAGAAATTATCAGCAAGAACAATTCTAGTATAAGAAAATTTTAAAAGATGTATACATAAGATGGGTCAGAATTCCGTGAGAGAGAATATAGAGAAAAGAGAAAAAAGGAGAATAATGCATTGTGACAATACATATGATGAATTTCTTCTTGTACAGGAATATTAAATTATATATATATATATATATATATATATATATATATATATATATATATATATATATATATATATATATATATATATATATATATATATATATATATATATATATATATATATATATATATATAGCTATTTTCAAATATATAATACTGGAAATAATATGAATTGCAAATTATCATAATTTCACAAAGCACAAGAAGTGAGGTTTCTCAGTGAAACAAATGAAACGAAAACAAGGTTAAAAGTTTAGTAAATAACTACAAGGGCATCTATAACGAGTCTGTTGACATTGAGCAGAATGCTCTCTCACACTGATATAACAAAATATAACCCCAATGGAACCAGTACATACCCTTCCACAATTGACATTGACACCATCCATATGATTAACCACATCAATACCAAGCACCCCATCAACACCATCAACTAAATTATCAGACACCACAGTTCTCACCGTCAAATATTTACCACTATCGCCTAGTTTTAACTCACTTGCACCCCTACTTCTATTGTGACTTCCATCAAAAGCATCAGTATAAACATTACCTTCACACTGAGCCACGTACCTGATATGAACTACTTTTGTTGAACAGCCTGTGTCTATAAGTGCTTTCACAGGCTCCTTATTAATTACAACATCAACAATTGGTAATACATTGTAATAAGCCTTCTTATTACTAGGGCGAATACTGGCGCAAATAGCCTACCTTTACTCGTTTCCCAAAATTTTCTAATCTTGTTCTTGATAACGACTAGCTACATGACCCATCTTATCACACCTAAAACACCGAACTTTTTGTGCTTTACAATATCTTATCATATGATTGCTACCACAGCAAAAACACTGCCCCTCGAACTGGCTAGTATCAGGTTTACCTGTTCCCTTTTCCATAGGACTAGTCCTTCAAACAGACACCGCTTATACGCCACAAGCAGATATCAGCAACGATATCAAAAGGTTTCGAATACATTCTTATAAACTGAATTAGTGGCCTGCAGGCTAACAAACCTAGCTTAGGTAATAGACTTCTGATTTGTAGGATGTCTTATTACCATCCTGCACAATAATGAGATTGGAAAAAAGCAAACACTCTTATGACCTTTTTCTATGACGACAAAAAAAACATAAACAACAATCGTAGCTCAGGAGCAAAGCCTTCTACGTCCTATCTTATTAACAACAACGAAACAACTACTTTCAGTATTGTCAACCAGTACCCCTTACCAAAATACCGCATGATGATATCCACCCTTGAGGGTGACAGGGCCTACCCTTCTGGCCCGCAGGTGGGGTTTTTCAAGCTGTAACAATAAGAGAAAACATAAGTGTTCAGCTCAGAGTTATTAGTTTAGATCAAACCAATATTCTTTTAGTTGCACTGGATAGGTTGAGATATTGGTCCTCATCCTCTTGAGTTCATGTCTTAGTGATGAGCAGGAGTTGACAGTTATCTTGGTGGAGAGTATGGAGTGATGGTGTTCAGTAGGCTGTCAATGTAGTTATTTGTTGCTAGTCTGATTATGGAGCTAGTAACATAAAGTGCATTGGGATCGATGTTGGATGTTGCAGAGGTACCAGTCTTCTGTTGAATTCCCGAAAAGGATTCAAATTCAAGGATGTAGTGGAGCAGTTGGTGTGGTAAGGCTTCCTGGCAGAAGGTTCTTGGGCAGGGTGATTTGCTGGAGATTGGTGGTGGATTTGTAACACCAGGTGGAGGGAGTGCCAGTGTCTGTGCATAAGTTGTGTCTAGTTAGTAAGATACTAAGGAGGGAGTTGGTAGCTTTGGTTCTGATCTGGTGAATCCCAGGAGACAAACATATTTGGATTTCCGCTCTGAGAGAGGTTTCCTTGGCAGCTTGATCGGCTTTGTCATTTTCCTTGATGCCTATGTGGCTGGCAAAACCAGGCAAGAGTAATGGTTTTTCCAGAGCTGATTGTCCTGTGGTAAAGATTGAGAATGGTGGTGATGGTTTGTACATTGTCTCTGAGGAGTGGTTTCTTGAGGGCCTTTAAGGGGCCTTTGGAGTCAAGGAGAATAAGAGCATGGTAAGCTCCTTGCTGGGTGAAGAAACTGAGGGCGTTGGCTATGGCAACAAGCTCAGTCTGGAGCGACGAGCAAGAGCTTGACATTCTCCAGGATTGAACGTGGTTTCCAGTGGTAAAGGGGGCGGCTGAGGCTCCAGTTTCTTGATTTACTGAGCCATCAGTGTAGAAGACTTGGGAGTTCGGCCTGTTCTAGCTCTGAAATTTGTCATTGTATATGTTTTTAAGGACAAGCGGGTTGACTGAGCTTTTGGGGTTGTTAGGGAGCTCAATCTTTATGTCGAGTGGTTGATCGTTCTATGGGGGTGGGCATCGGTATTCAGGATGCGGAGTGTCCTGTATCTTGGCTAGGATGTCCTCCTTGGCTGGCAGTGCTTGCAGGCCAGCGCAGACCTTGCCTGCTCAGGTTTTAGGATGGTGGTCGAGGTGGTGATTGAGGGCTAGATGGAGCTTTGTGCCAGAGAGGCAGGTATGTTGGGCAGTGGTGGTTTTGGCCACAAAGAGGGTTAGTTTTTGTTGAGTTCTAAGTTTGAGTGGCATGAGGCCGGATTCCAGCTGGATATTTCCTCTCTTGGTCCACATGGGGGCTCCTAGCATGGTATGACTTATATCTTGTCCCATTGTTGGTCCTTTAGTAACCAGAGTATGGGACAAGCATTGTCTATGTGGCTGCGTATGGCTTGTACATAGAAGGTTTTGAGGACATTGAAGGATGCACCGTCGTAGAGGCCCAACATCCGACGAAGGACCGTTTATCGTACAAGTGTTGATATTCAGGTCCAAAGGTTAGTCTGCCATTGATGTGTACACCCAGGTATGGGTTCTTTGTAACCCATTCCACAGGCTCATTGCCTATAACCAGACTAGTGTATGGTTTTCGCATGTGGATGGGGAGGGACTTGGTCTTTCAGGCATTGATTTTAACTCCGAGTGAGATGGAGGTTTGGTGAATCTTGGTGAGGCAGCGCTTGGTCTTGTTGGAGCTTTTGTCACCTATTGTGACAAGGGCAAAGTCGTCTGCATAACTGAAGAGTTTGGCACCATGTGGTAGTTCAATGTCCATAGGTCCTCAGCTCCTTCCTTAAAGAGGAAGAAGCTGAGGATTCCACCTTGAGGGGTCCCATTTTCGTGGTTTTTGTAGGTTGAGTAGAGCCCATCTACTTTGACTCGAGCACTATGGTTTTGGAGGCACTGCTTGATCCATGAGAGAAGGTTTTCTTTGATCTGCTTTGTGACGAGATCTGAGAGTATCGCCAGCACATTGGCTAGTTCAAAGGCTTTCTCTAGGTCTAGGAAAACGATGTTTCCATGGCAGTTGTTGATGTATGATAGCATGGAGGCTATGCATTCTGAGGTGCCTAAGCCAGGCTGGTAGGCAAACATGTTTTCTGGGAAGGGTGGGCATTTTCAGCGAACTCTGTTGAGTACCATCTTTACTGCCGTCTTGCTCAGGCAGCTCAGGAGGGAGATGGGGCGAGGGTTGTCAGGATCCTATGGTTTTGGGATGGGCTGAATGTCTGGTGTGATCCATTGTGGTGGCCTGATTCTTCGTGTGTATGTTGAACTGATCAGAGAGAGCAGAGCAAGCTCCCCTTGGGGCCCCATATTTTCAATCATCGTGAATGTGATTCTATCAGCACCTGGGGCTGTGTTTTTAGAGCTTTTGCTTACTCTTTGTAGCTCAATCAGAGAGAAGGGGACATCTGTTTGGTCTTCAGTGTTGTTGGCCTCTTCTATTTCTTACCATCTTGCCATGGTGAGGTCCTGAAGAGTTATTCTGGTGTCGATGGGGAGCTGGTTGGAGCTTGCTCTTTCCGCGAATTTGATGGAGAGTTCTTCTGCTGCCCTGCTGGGATCCCTGTGGGGGATGGTTTTAGGAGGTTTTCCTTTAGCAAAGGAGTTCATGCTTCTCAACATCTCGCCCACAGAGGTGTGAGCATCTAGGTGGAACACCACTCTAGACATTTTTTCCTCTTAATTGTGCATGTCTCTTCATGGACATGTTCTTTGACTGCCTGGAGGGTGCAGTAGGAGTCTTCAGTGCGACATTTTCTGCGCATTTTCCGGATGACGTTCAGCCGATGATCGAGTTTTTTAACTCTGTCACATTAGTACCGCCTGTCACGATGAGTGGTGAGTTGTGGTTTACAGACGGGGATGAAAGAATGTGCTGCAGCTTGCAGTGCATTGACTAGCTCGACCTCAGCTTGGTCAATGTCTCAGAATGTTGTGTAGGCTGAAAACCAATTGCTGAGGTGCTTCTATAATCGGCCCCAGTCGGCCTTCTTGAAATTCCATCAAGAGGGAGTAGCAGGGATTTGGAAGATTTCAGGAATTGGCAGGATGAGATGGATCCTGTAGTGGTCGCTTGTGACCAGGGCATGAACTCTCCATGTGGCATCTTGCATTAGGGATTTGGAGACAAAGGTGTGGTCCAGTATTCCACCTCTGTCATGTGTTGGCTCATGATTCTTGAGAAGGGTGATATCTTGGTCATCCAGATGGTTCATGATATATCTGCCTGCAGCACAGGGGCGCTCATACCTGAATCTTGGATGGTGCACATTAAAGTCGCCTCCTATTACCAAGTCACGATGACTGGCTAACCCGAAGAGGGTAGACATGTCTAAGCCGCCATCGTGTTATCTGTAAATGTTCTACAGATCTATGCAGCTGCATAGTTTGAAGTTAACAGTGGACGTGGACATTTTCGCTGCAGTAGACTGGTCTGGTAATATCCTTGGCTAACAAGTTATTCTTGATGAAAGGGGCGCTGCCTCTGCTCTCCCTTGGAGACCATTGCTTTTAGAATTCTTTATATCCTGAGAATTTTGGAGTGTTTTGCTTTGTACACAGGGTTTCTTGAATCATAATGACATCTATGTTGTCAGCCTTGCCAATGCCTTCAAGATGTTGTAACTTGTGTCTGAAACCCTGGGTGTTCCAGTGTAGGATCCCGAGATTAGACATCTTGATGATTTAAGGAGGTGGAGGTGGTAGGAGTGGTGGTTTGTTGAGGCTGGCGGTGGTTCCTGGCGATGAGAGCTTGGGCGACGACGGCAGTGTTGTCAGTTTTTTTTCAAAAATCCGTAGTATATTTGTATTATTCTAATTGCAACTAAAATGGAATATAAAAGTAAAAAAAAAAATCATCCATGAATACAAATATATTGCAAATGCAAATTCTATTTTTTCTGACCATATATACTTCCAGCCCCTACTCTCTTCAGCAATGGCTTTGTTACAATAAAATCACAGCATGATTTTCCTTTGATTAATTGCTTACTGTGAAGCAAATCCGTTAAGGTTTCAGTTGACAATCTATTTCTCGTTTTAGTTTTCATTCTGTTTATGGCAGAATAAAACACTCTCGACAGTAGCACTTGAGTATGGTAAACATAGCAGTGATTGCATGAACTTCGAGAGATTTGTAAACATCAAGTTATTGTCCATTTACCTAAGAGAACCTACTTTGCTCCAAAAAAAGTTCAGGTGACATATCCAGATTAACATCAAGAGTGCCTAAGGAACTAGCAAGCAACCTCCATTCTGTGTCTATGTTCTGAACATCTAATTTTATAGTTTCATTTCTTATCTCAATCCCTACTTTTATATCATGCTACATTTCTTTCAGAGGTTTGAAATTACTATAGTCTCTGATCTTTATGTGCCTCAGTGGAGTTATACTAACATAACTTTTTTCTGAGATAGCATTCTGAAATGTTTTTTTAGAACTGAAGCAACTGAACTTTCCAAAACGAATATTTGTGGTGATGCAGACTGCATTTGTTTATTCACATTATTAAAAATAGGCCAGACAAAATCAAGAAACAACAGATACAATTTCTGGACTGGTAAGTTTATCAACCAGGACAGCATTAGTAAAGCTTCAGTGCACTGTATTGTTCAAGCAGTCTGGCCACAACCATATGCAGAGAGAGCCATCTAGTTTGTGATGGATGTAACAATTTACGTGGTTTGACATTGGTGAAGGTTTGAAACTCCTCAAACACTCCCATGCACTTAGGGCTGCAGTGGAAGTAACTATAAATGTCCCTAGCTAGATCCTCTAACGATCGAAGTAATTTAAAACAGCATAAGATGCACATAGATCAAAGGAATGACATATACACTTCATCACAAATAAATGTGGTATGTCTTTCTTCAGTAGTGATGACAAGGAATGGTGTGCTTATAACATAGAGTCTGCCCCATCTGCAGCAAAACCTAGCATATTATGTGTTATTACCTAATTGTGTTTACGGGAAAGAGCCCAAAGCTCGTATCTTCCCGTCTCCTGATCGGTTCCATTTTATACTTAGTCATACTTACTTATCATACCTGTCCTTAAAACTATGGATTGAGATAGCATTAACTACCTCCTCGCTTAGCGAATTCCAATTTTCACCTACTCTTACACTGAAAAAGTATTTCCTTACATCCTGCAAAGAAGTTTTCTTACGAAGTTTCAAACTATGACCTCTAGTTCTAGAGCCAGCCATATCAAAATATCGATCCCTATCCACTCTATCATAACCATGAAGGAATTTAAAGACTGTCACCATATCCACCCTCACTCTTCTAGCTTCGAGTGATGGTAAGTCTAATTCCCTCAGCCTATCATCATAACTGAGATTGCGTATTTCTGGCACCAGTTTCGTGACATGTCTTTGGACTTTTTGAAGCTTAGCTATGTGCTTTTTCAAGTGCGGATTCCAAAAGGGGGCTGGATATTCGAGTTTTGGCCTCACATAGGTTACATAGATATTTCTGAACATTTCCTTGTCCATGTGCCTGAAGGCTACCCTTACATTTGATAAGAATGCATATGCTGCCCTTACTATGCCATTTATATGTATTTCTAGAGACAAATCAGCCAGTATGTTTACTCCTAGATCTCTCTCATTTTCTGTCTCTTGAAGTTGTACTCCTGCCACCGAGTAGTCAAGCTTGGGCCTTCTTGCACTTGTACCCATTCTCATTACCTTACATTTTGAAGTACTGAATTTCATTAGCCACTTTTCTGACCACTCATGCAGCTTATTTAGATCCTCCTGAAGTTCTCTACCATTGTTCTCGTTTTTTACTTTCTTCACAATCTTTGCATCATCTGCAAACATATTCATGAATGTATTTACAGACTCTGGTAGGTCATTTACATATACAAGGAACAAAAGTGGCCCTAAAACTGAACCCTGTGGAACTCCACTACTAACTCTTCTCCATTCAGACACTGAGTGTCTTAATCTAACCCTCTGTTCCCTTCCTTCTAAGTAAGTTTTTATCCATTCCAAAACATTTCCAACTATTCTAGCCATTGCTTGCAGCTTCCTAATAAGTCTCCCATGTGGAACAGTGTCAAACGCTTTCTGGAAGTCTAGGAATATGCAATTTACCCAGCCCTCTCCTTCCTGTAAGATTTGGCTTACCTCATCATAAAATTCTAATAAGTTTGTTACTGTTGATCTACCTTCTCTGAAGCCATGTTGCCTCACTGACAAAGAGTTGAAGTATTCCAAGTGAAGAGAGATATGTTTCCTTAGTAGTTTCTCCATAACTTTGCAAACTATGCTGGTCAAGAAAACTGGTCTATAGTTCAGAGCCGTATCCCTCCTTCCCTTTTTGAAGATAGGTATCACATTTGCTTGTTTCCAGCATCAAGGAATCTCCCCCGACTCCAGTGACTCCTTAAATATGATACTTAGTGCCACTGATATTGTGTTTGCGCAAATTTTAAGCACATGAGGGGATATGTCATCAGGACCTGTAGCTTTATGAACATCTAAATCCATCAGCGCTTTGCATACCTCTGTGGCTGTAAGGTTGATGTTCTCTAATACCTGCCCTTGAGCTTCTATCACTGCAATCTGAGGGGGTGGGGTATTTTCTACTGTAAATACTGACTGAAACTCCTTGTTCAATTCTTTGCAGATCTCTTCATCCGTCTCAGTGATACTTCCATCCGCTCTCTTTAGCCTTAAAACCTGTTCTTTTACCTTCAGTTTTCCTCTGATAAAGCTGTGAAAAAGCTTGGGATTTTCTTTAGCCTTCCTGGTGATGTCCCTCTCATAGTCTCTCTCTGCCTCTCTCCTTTTACTTAGGTAGTCGCTTATGCTATTTATGTTTTTGTATTCAAAATTTTTGACCATCATTATCCTAGCTGGCTATTTGATTTAAAAACAGTCAGGGATATAAGGGGAACCAACACAAGACAGAGCAGTGAGCTCTTTATTCACAGAACAAACACAGAAGCAGGTTCAAAGATGATCACTATCAAAGGGCCAACACTCTGGAATAATATTCCAGAGCATCTTAAAAATGCATCCTCTTTCACAGCTTTCAAAGGCAAACTATATAGTTTTCTTTTGGACAAATAGTTGCTGCTCATTAAGAACTAATTATTCTCATTGTAAGGAAACAAATATGGAAATGATGCCGATAATAACGATCCTGTATCTAGTGGCATACTTACTACTTTATTATTAACATTATTGTAACATTTTTATTACAGCACTAGTATTTTCTATGAAAGCTACATTTAATTTAACTATATGTCTAACCCTCTTATTTGTTTGTTTAATTACATGTCTACTTATAAGTTACTATTAATGTTGAATAACCATTGTACAAAATGGAAATAAATGTTTTTGTTTGTTTGTTTGTTTGTTTTGCTCTCTTGTAGGTTTGCCAGGCATTTATGTTTTTTCTCCTCCTATACCTTTTCCAGCATTTGTCTCTCCACTCCTTAGCTCTTTTACACCCATTATCGAACCATTTCTCTCTGGCATGAATTACACCTACTTTGGTGACAGGTATGCAGCAATCTACTATCTTCCCATATTTCTCACAAAAGATGTCATACATTTCTTGTACAGATTTGTTGTAAAATAAGGTTCTCCAGTCAATAACTGCAAAAAGCTCATTCATTTTGATGTAATCTCCTTTCGGATAGTTCCTCCTCATGTCCTCAGTGCCTCTACTCTCAGGAAGAGTGTATAAGAAATACCATGCTTACTGAGAAAGCTTACTACATGATTATACAATGTATCAGCAATTGCGTCTTCGAGAGGAATTAGGCCAAGGAAAGCATCGCTAACAGTATCCTCTAATAATACCCAATTTACCAAACACAGATGTTTATCGGTGTGCAGACAAAATGCCGATGGACATTATGTCGACGGACACAATGTTGTCGGACATAATGTCGATGGATATAATGCCAGGTTAGGTTAGAATAGGTTAGGTTAGGTTTGGAAATATCATTCTAACCTGTATTATTATGAATGAATGAAAGAGTAAGAAGAATAAATAACTAAATAAAAGTCGTATCCGTCGACATTATGTCCGTCGACATTATGTCCATCGGCATTTTGTCCTACAACCTGTTTAACACAACCTTTGTTTGTTGACTCATCTACAGTTAAGGAAATTTTTTTTTTTTTCCGTATATGTTCAATAAGCTGCGAATGATCCTCCTCCCCAGTAACATTATTGATTATTGCTGTTGTTTTTGTACGGCCTAATGTTATTTTCTCTGCATTATTAGAATCACTACAAACAACCTTTATCAACTTTGGTAAATGATCTGCAAAAACCAATGGTAAGTCATTTTCTGTTATAGCTGCAGCCAATCTTAGTTCACCCTTACAAACATCATCATTGAACTTTGAAAATCCTAAGTTTGTAAATTTACTCTGAAATTGCATGGCCTTTGCATTATCAATATGCTTCTGTTTTCCACAGTGTTTTTTCAAGTCAGTTTTCCCTGCTGTTAACTTTAGATGACAGTCACAAGAGATACAATAATAAGCATAATCATCCCCTTTTGAGCTTGACTTGAGCCAGTTTTTAAACAAAAGATCCTCCTCGTATGACGGGCACTATTTCTGGGAATATCTTTTATTATTCACTGTACCACTTGGTTTTTCTGGCCTTGTCTTCTCCCCCTTCTTTATCATCATCGCCCACTTGCACAACTAAATAAAAAAAAGAGACGAAAAACCAAATTCGAGCCCTTTCATGTCAGTCAAAATACCGAAACTTTGGAGAGAGAGAGAGAGAGAGAGAGAGAGAGAGAGAGAGAGAGAGAGAGAGAGAGAGAGAGAGAGAGAGAGAGAGAGAGAGAGAGAGAGAGAGAGAGAGAGAGAGAGAGAGGCTATTACTTCATATTAAGAAGTTCCATAGAAAATGCATATTTTGGAAACTGAAAAGAATATGCTTCCTTCATAATAGATAAGTATACCTACAAGCTCTACATTTTCAAGTAGCACCGTCAAACAAAATAATAATGAATATTGAATTATCACAATTTACTAGGAATAAAAATGTTTGTTAAAAAAAAGTCAGTCAAGGAACACAAGTCTGAATGATTGCAATGGTTTTATATGCTGCATGTATCTACACAGGAAAATCAGCGTAATTATGAATATTACGGATATGAATCCACCATACTCACTGTCATTTAATCCGACACATTTCATTGGTATAGATATAAAAAACAATCACTTTTCTGGCTTAGAGCAAAAAACTGGCTTAGAGGAAAAAATCTTCCGAATATTGCTATCATATTTTCTATGTTTTACTAACAATGAGCAACTGACAGTTAAATAAAATCAGACTAAAGGATAGTTGTAAAATCTCAGCAGAATCCATGATTATGATTGCAGTAGCCTTGTCATAACCATGTGAGACTAGAGATCAACATGTCATTAGGAGAAAATTCGTGTTCACTTCAACTGCAAACTGCCATCTTATCATTTAATATAGTGTCTTAATATAAAGACTTTCATTTTGCATTTAGAGTTTTGTGTGACCTAATTGCTTTAAAAGCACTAATCTTACCTTCTTCCACTAAATAAGACTGTCCAGGACAGTTCGATGTTAAGTCTTCCTTTAGTTATGGTTCTCTTTCTATGCCTACATCAACACCGAATATTCTTGGATATACGTTATACATATCTTATTATCCTTTCACATCTGACAAGTCACAATACTCCCCATCTCTGTTTCTCTTCATGTTTTCTTCGTACCCAGGCTCGATGAGGGTAGATTTATTTTACTTTTTTTTTTTTACCTGTCCTGGTGTCACAATCATAAAATTAAAAAAAAAAAACACTTTCAGCTCTTTTACTAGACTCGGTCTGAGTGTCTTGAATGCTAGAACTTTTCATGGTTGAAGTAACAATGCCAGATGTACTAGGAATAGGACTATCTTCACACTTTCTTCTTTCTATGAGATTAAAGCCAACCTTATGTTAGCAAAGGCTCTTGTCCAAAGGACGGCCCGTAGGTCGTTGCTTGAGTTCTTTGTCTGTGTTTACTTTCCTTTTTTTTTTATCACCTTGGAGGTTCGAAGGTCTCCAAGGTGTTGAGATGAGCATCCAGGCTGTTTAGTATTTTCTGGACTATTTGAGCACCATATTCTGGAGCATTGGGATGTTGCATCTTGATGTCCAAGTTCATTCCAAGTCTAAAGGTGTTTGTTTTTGGACATTCTAGCAGGTAGTGTAGCAAGGCTTTATCTGTTACTTTGCTGCAGTGTTTGCACTCCCTTGCAAGGTTTTCAATTACTTCCCAGCAGCACTAGTATCCAAGTCTGAGTCTGGCTACAGTTACAGATAGGCTTCTTGGGGTGTATCTTGAAATATATCATGGTTCAAGTTTTGTGGCTTCCTTGTACCATTTGGCAGAGTAGGAACCTTTGTTTATCCAGCCGTAGTTGTTTTCCTGCATTGCTTTTTGAAGTGACTGTTTATTCTTGGATTTATATTGTTGCAGGCTGGGCTGTATGGCGCATGTTTTGTGGCATGAGACAGCGCTTTTAGCGAGTTGATCAGCGCTGTCATTGCCAGGTATATTTATGTGGTTGGGTATCCAGTTTATTGTAACTTGTCTCCCTTGCTCTTTGTGTTGTACCAGCAATGTTTGAATGGAGCTGAGTAGGTTTATATTTTCTTTGAATCTGTGTCGTTGAAGTGCTTGAACAGATGACAGGGAATCAGTGTGGATTGTTGCTGGTCCACATTCATTTGAATGGACTATTGTAGTGCCATTTTGATGGCATATAGTTCAGTTTGGAGGATGGAGCAGGAGTCTGATAGCCTCCAATATCCTGTAAATCTTTCGGAGTAGACAGCTGCTCCAGTCGCTGGTATGTTTGTGTTGACAGTTCCATCTGTATAGTATGAGATGCCTTCTGTCTGTTGGTATTTGCGATTGCAGAAAGAGCTGCTTCATGCAGTTGTGTCTGTGTGCATGCTTTTTGTTTAGAGAGATAGTACTATTAAATTTTGCTGGGTGAGATTCCCATGGGACCAGCGGTTTGTGATGGATGCAGGGCTTGTCTGGTTTGATTTTAGCCAAATCAGATTCAGTTTTGCATTTATGCATGTTTTTTAGTAGATGTCAGCGTAGGTGTTTGGAATGGGGAGGTCAGGATGCTTGATGAGAACCTCCCTAATTCTTATTTGTGTATGTGATTCCTTTTAAGAAAGCAAGACTTTTGATATTGTATTTGCATTGGAAACATGAATCCAACTTTATAGTGGAGGTAGGTTACTTTCCATTTGTAGATTACATATTCTGGTCCACATTGGCGCACCCAGCATGATTCGCATGACGTTATTTTGAATTACCTCTATGGTGGAGGTTTATTGCTCATTGAGGTTGGCTAGAATGGGAGCACTGTAGGTGATCAGAGATCTTGTGGTGGCCAAATAATACTTCCTCAAGACTTGAAGACCTGCTCCTTCTTGAAGAGATGTCATATACCTCATAGGAGTTATCCTGCTTGTGGCTCTTTCCCGGAGATATCTAATCTGAGTTCTAAAAGTCAGTTGTCTATCTATGTATATTCCTAGATACATGAAGGACTCTACCCACTCAATATTTGTATTTGCTAGAGTGAGTTGGACTAGTGGTGTTGGAGATTTTATGGCCATGGCTTTTTTTTTTAGCAGCGTTGATATTGAGTCCCAGCTCTTTGCTTTTAAGCCGGTACTAATCTATTGCTTTTTGAGCATTGGTAAGCCTATTGCCTCCTCTACTGACAAAGACTACATCGTCTGCATATATGAAGATGTCAACCCCATGTGGCAGTTGGAGTTGAAAGAAGTTCTCCATTAATATATTGAAAAGAATTGGGCGGAGAATTCCTCCCTGAGGAGTTCCATTTTCAAGTTTTTATATGAAGACACATTGCCCTGAAATCTTACTTTGGCTTCTCTATTTCTAACATGGTTTGAGACCCAACTAAGTAAATGTCCCTTAACTCCCTTATTGGCTAAGGAAGTCAGAATTGCTGCAGAGTTGGCCAGTTCAAAGGCCTTCTCTATGTCCAAGAAGAAATGTAGGAATAGGATTATCTTCACACATGTATTCACACTTATTACATTAAAATAAATGTGCAGACAGAACGAGACTCATCACAGACACAGGGATAGATCACAATGATTGCTCTTTGAAATTACGTCTTCAGGAGACTGCCTTACATACAAGAATAAACAGGATGCATTCATGTTTAAAAATTTGTTTCGATCGTTCATAACCATTGTGTACTAATGCCAGCTCTTGTCTATTGATGCGAGTACAAAAGTTTTTTTTTTAATTTTCAGACCTTACTTTCATGTAACACAAGGAGGAAAATTGCTTGCTACTTATTGTAGCTGTCGCCTTCCAAGGCAATGATTCTTATATATACTTACAGTAGAGTACGCTACCCATACCATACGTTTTAAACATGAAAACCACAACAACTAATTCGAATTCTGACACATTTTTCAATATTTACAGTCTATTTTTGGGATTATGTATAGCAAGGAATAAAATATCAGTAGATTTCACTCATTTTGGAGGAAAAATCTGAAAATCTGAGACATGCTAAAAATCTGTAGATATCAGATTAATCTGTAGATCTGGCACCACTGCACCAACATCTCCACCCTATGCATCACTCAAACACGCAATACAGTCACATGCAACACTCATACCACTCACACACCCACTCACCATACCAGGTCCCTGGACCCTAGACTTAAATCCCATACCCCTATACCTCAACAGCCTATCCAAACAACATTCCCTGCCTCATCCTCCCAACAACAAGCCCTCTTCACAGTCGATGAGCTCACCAACCTAATTACCCAGGCCATTCAGGCAGCCGTTCGACTCCTCACAACCAACACCTCTCCTAAAGATGCCCACAGTCAAGTCAACGAAGTAACCCATTCAGTCGTCGCCCAAGCCTTCATTGCCAGGAACCACCACCAGCCTCAACAAACCATCACTCCTACCACCTCCACCTCCATAAATCATCAAGATGTCTAATCTCGGGATCCTACACTAGAACACCCAGGGTCTCAGACACAAGGTACACCACCTGGAAGGTATTGCCAAGGCTGGCAACATAGATGTCATCATGGTTCAAGAAACCCTGTGTACAAAGCAAAACACTCCAAAAATCTCAGGATATAAAGGATTCTACCAGCACTGATCTCCAAAGGAGAGCAGAGGCAGCGCCACTTTCATCAAGAAAAACTTGTTAGCCAAGGAAATTACCCGACCAGCCTACTGCAGTGAAGATGTCCACGTCCTCGCTGTTAACTTCAAACTTCAGGGCAGCTGCATAGATCTGTACAACATTTACAGACAACAAGATGGCGGCTTAGACCTGTCTGCCCTCTTCGGATTAGCCAGTCATCGTGACTTGGTAATAGGAGGCAAATTTAATGCGCACCATCCTAGATTCAGTAATAAGTGCCCCTATTCTTCAAGCAGACACATCATGAGCCTGCTGGACGACCAAGAAGATGTCACCCTTCTCAAGAATCATGAGCCAACTCATGACAGAGGTGGTATACTGGACCTCACCTTTGTCTCCAACTCCCTAAGGCATGACTTCACATGCGACCACTACGGAATCCATCTAAGGCTGCCAATTCCTAAAATCATCCAAACCACTGCTACTCCATCTTGATGGAATTTCATGAAGGCTGATTGGGGCTGATTCCAGGAGCACCTCAGCAAATGGTATTCAACCTACACACCATCCGGAGTCATTGACAAAGCTGAGGTCGAGTTAGTCAATATCCTGCAAGCTGCAGCAAACTCTTCCATCCCCCTCTGTAAGCCACAACACAATACTCATCATGACAGGTGGCACTACTGTGACAGGGTTAAAGAACTCAGTCATCGGCTCAACGTCATCTGGAAAATGCACAGAAAATGTTGCACTGAAGACTCCTACTGCACCCTCCAGGCAGTCAAAGAACATGTCCATGAAGAGACATGCACAATTAAGAGGAGAAAATGGCTAGAGTGGTGTTCCACCCTAGATGCTTATACCTCTGTGGTCCAGATGTGGAGAAGCATTAACTCCTTTGCTAAAGGAAAACTTCCTAAAACCATCTCCCACAGGGATCCCAGCAAATTCATGGAAAGAGCAAGCTCCAACCAGCTCCCCATCGCCACTAGAACAACTCTTCAGGACCTCACCATGGCAAGATGGGAAGAAATAGAAGAGGCCATCAACACTGAAGACCAACCAGATGCCCACTTCTCTCTGACTGAGCTACAAAGAGTAAGCAAAAGCTCTAAGAACACAGCCCCAGGTGCTGATAGAATCACATAAATGATGATTCAAAATATGGGGCCCCAAGGGGAGCTTGCTCTGCTCTCTCTGATCGATTCAACATACACACGAAGAATCAGACCAACCTCATGGAAGAGAGAAGACATTCAGCCCATCCCAAAACCACAGGACCCTGACAACGCGCGCCCCATCTCCCTCCTGAGCTGCCTGAGCAAGATGGCAGAAAAGATAGTACTCAACAGAGTTCGCTGGAAATGCTCACCCTTCCCAGAAAACATGTTTGCCTACCAGCCTGGCTTAGGCACCTCAGAATGCATAGCCTCCATGCTATCATATATCAACAACTGCCGTGCATACATCGTTTTCCTAGACCTAGAGAAAGCCATTGACCTAGCCAATGTGCCGGCAATACTCTCAGCTCTCATCACGAAGCAGATCAAAGAAAGCCTTCTCTCATGGATCAAGCAGAGCCTACATTACCGCATTGCTCAAGTCAAAGTAGAAGGGCTCTACTCCACCTACAAAAATTACGAAAATGGGGCCCTCCAAGGTGGAATTCTCAGCCCCTTCCTCTTTAATTGTCTCATGGAAAAACTCATGGACATTGCACAACCACATGCAGCCAAACTCTTCAATTATGCGGATGAATTTTCCCTTGTTACAATAGGTGACAGACTCTCCAACAAGACCCAACGCTGCCTCACCAAGATTCACCAAGCCTCCATCTCCCTCAGAGTTAAAATCAACGGCCGCAAGACCAAGGCCCTCCCTAACCACCAGCTAAAGCCAGACACATGTCTGGTCATAGGCAATGAGCCTGTGGACTGGGTTACAAAGCACCCATACCTGGGTGTACACATCAATGGCAGACTAATCTTTGGACCTGAAATTCAACACTTGCGCGACAAATGCATCCAGACACAAGCGGTCCTTTATCGGATATCGGGCCTCTACGATGGTGCATCCTTCAATGTCCTCAAAACCTTCTATGTACAAGCCATACACAGCCTCATGGACAATGCTTCTCTCACACTCTGGTTACTAAAAGACCAACAATGGGACAAGATATAAGTCATACAGAATAACGCTATGCATACCATGCTAGGAGCCCCCATGTGGACCAAGAGAGGAAATATCCAGCTGGAATCCGGCCTCATGCCACTCAAACTTAGAACTCAGCAAAAACTAACCCTCTTTGTGGCCAAAACCACCACTGCCCAAAATACCTACCTCACTGGCACATATCTCCAGCTAGCTCTCAATCACCACACCGACCACCATCCTAAAACCTGAGCAGCCAAGGTCTGTGCTGGCCTGCAAGCACTGCCAGTCAGGGAGGACATCCTAGCCAAGATACAGGACACTCCACATCCTGAATACCGATGCCCACCCCCATAGTTTGACCAACCATTCAACATAAAGACTGAGCTCTCTGACAACCCCAAAAGCTCAGTCAACCCACTTGTACTTAAAAACATATACAAGGACAAAATTCAGAGCTAGAGCAGGCCGAACCCCCAAGTCTTCTACACTGATGGCTCAGTAAATCAAGAAACTGGAGCCTCAGCCGCCCCCTTTACCACTGGAAACCACGTTCAATCCTGGAGACTGTCAAACTCCTACTCATCGCTCCAGACTGAGCTTGTTGCCATAGCCAACGCCCTCAGTTTCTTCACCCAGCAAGGAGCTAACCATGCTCTTATTCTCTCTGACTCCAAAGGCGCCTTACAGGCTATCAAGAAGCCACTCCTCAGAGACAACACACGTATCATCACCAACATTCTCAACCTCTACCACAGGACAGTCAGCATTGGAAAAGCCATCACTCTTGCCTGGTTTTTCCAGCCACATCGACATCAAGGGAAATGAGAAAGCCGATCAAGCTGCTCAAACAAACCTCTCTCATAGCAGAAATTCAAAAATGTCTGCCTCCTGGGGTTCACCAGATCAGAACCAAAGCTACCAAGTCACTCCTTAATGTCTTGCTAACTAGACACAACTTATGAATAGACACTGGCTCACCCTCCACCTGGTGGTACAAAGCCACCACCAATATCCAGCAAATCACCCTGCCCAAGAACCTTCTGCCAGGATTCCTCACCACACCCACTGCTCCACGACATTCTTGAATTTGAATCCTTTTAAGGAATTCAACGGAAGACTGGTACCCCTGCAACATCCAACATTGATCCCAATGCCCCTCATGTTACTAGCTCCATAATCAGACAAGCAACAAATATCTACATGGACAGCCTACTGAATATTATCAGTCAATACTCTCCTCCAAGATAACTGTGCAACAACTCCTGCTCATCACTAAAACATGAGCTCAAGAGGTTGAAAACCAATTTCTCAACCTATCCAGTGCAACTAAAAGAATATTGGTTTGATCTAAACTAATAACCCTGAGCTGAACACTTATGCTTTCTCTTATCGTTACAGATTGAAAATCCCCACCTGCGGGCCAGAAAGGAAGGCCCTGTCACCCTCAAGGTTGGATATCATCATACGGAACTTTGGTATTGGGTACTAGTTGACAATACTGAAGGAAGTTGGTTCGTTGTTGTTAATAAGAGAGGACGTAGAAGGCTTTGCTCCTGAGCTCCGATTGTTGTTTATGTTTCTTTGTTGTCGTTGAAACATGTCATAAGCGTTTTTGTCTTTTTCCAATCTCTTTATTGTGCAGGATGGTAATAAGACATCCTACAAATCAGAAGTCTATTACCAAAGCTAGTTTTAATTGCCTGCAGCCACTAATTCAGTTTATAAGAACGTATTCAAAACCTTTCGATATCGTTACTGATATCCGATTGTGGTATATAAGCTGTGTCTGTTAGAAGGGCTAGTCCTATGGAAAAGGGAACAGGTAAATCTGATACTAACCATTTCAAGGGGCAGTGTTTTTGCTGTGGTGGCCCTCATATAATAAGAAATTGCAAAGCACAAAAAGTTTGGTGTTTTAGGTGTGATAAGATGGGTCATGTAGCTAGTTGTAGTCAAGAACAGGACTTGAAAATTTTGGGAAACAAGTAAAGGTTGGCTATTGCACCTGTAGTCGCCCTAGTAATAAGAAGGCTTATTATAATGTATTACCAATTGTTGATGTTGAAATTAATAATGAGCCTGTGAAAGCACTTATAGACACAGGCTGTTCAACAACAGTAGTTCATATCAGGTAAGTGGCTCAGTGTGAAGGTGATGTTTATACTGATGTTTTTGATGAAAGTCACATTAGGAGTAGGGGACCAAATTAGTTAAAACTAGGTGATAGTGGTAAATATTTGGCGATGAGAGCTGTGGTGTCTGAAAATTTGGTTGATGGTGTTGATGGGGTGCTTGGTATTGATGTGATTAATCAGTTGGATGGTGTCAATGTTAATTGTGGGAGGGTATGTATTGGTTCCATTGGGTTTATATGTGTGAGAGAGCATTCCGCTCAACGTCAACAGACTCGTTATAGAGCCCCAGTATGTATTTAATAAACTTTCAACCTTGTTTTTGTTTCATTTGTTTTATTGAGAAACCTCACTTCTTGTTCTTTGTAAAATTGTGATAATATGGAATTCATATTATTTCCAGTATTATATCTTTGAAAATAGCTATATATATATATATATATATATATATATATATATATATATATATATATATATATATATATATATATATATATATATATATATATATATATATATATATATATATATATATATATATATATAGTTTAATATTCCCGTACATGAAGAAATTCAATATATGTATTATCACAATGCATTATTTTCTTTTTTTCTCTTTTCTCTGTTTTCTCTCTCAGGGAATTCTGACACATCTTATGCATACATCTTTTAGAATTTTCTTATAATAAAATTGTTCATGCTTATAATTTCTCTTGTCTATAAATTTGATCTTGCTGATATGTCATTAGCTTGTCTAGATACATTTCAGTAGCTTCTTTTAATATTTGAATATTTAAAATTCCCTTTTTCCTAAAGTGTAAAGATCTACGCCTGCAGATATCGATAGCAGTAGCCCATTTTTCCTATAATTTATACTCTCATTTCTTTTGTTTGCTCCCTCTTGTTACACCTAAAATACTGTCTCTCCCTTGCATCTCTGCCATATTTGCCTGCCAGGGACCACCACTATAGTAAACCCTCATAATTCATTTAGAAGAAAATACTGCTCTCCGTCACCCTTGCAGATTCGCAAAAGTCAAAGTTCCCCCAGATGGCGGAATCGCTTGCAGATGTCGGCCAAACCCTACAGGAGTAACAAATAGCTAGTCTACAGTCCCGCTTACTCAAAGATTTCACTACATGGCTAAGCAATATTCGGCAGTGTCTTTGCAGGAATTTATCTGGAATAAAAGGTGAAAGACAGTGTATGGTAAAGGTCGTTAGCTAAGCAAACTGGGAATTCGTGAAACTTTGCGTTTAATATTGCAAATGGTAAAACTATCCCTAAGTAATTTTGTACAGTTCCATTTCCATGCAAACGAGCTATTGTTGAGTCCCTAACTTGAATCTCATTTGCCAAATTCAATTCCTTGACAGAGAAATAACCATAGACATACATTGATTATAATAAGAAAGATATTTCATTGCGAGTGTCAAGGTAGAAATTTCGTCCTCAGAAGATTGCTCATTTCCAGGTGAATAATCTCTCTTCTAACGAATTCCATCTTCATTTCACCTTTTTTTACCAGCGTACATAAAGTCTTTTGACCAAATACTCGTAAATAAAGTGTTTTACACCAATGCTCATAAATAAAGTTGTTTTATGCAATAAGTTGAAAATAATTAATAAGTAGTTTATGTCCTTTTGGCAGCATAAATGTTTCTTGTCAACTGCATTTAAACAATTACATATATATCTTGTAGATCCTTCTTCTTTTTAAGCATAGTGAATAGATTGTTTTACGTTTATGCTTTCAAGTAAGTAATAATTTGTTCATACCTTTTGTTAGTGTAAATGTTTCTTGTCAAATGAGATTAAATGATTATAACGAGAATAAATTATTATATTTTCATCCGGTAGATTTATACTGAAGCTAATTAATTGTGTGCTCGCTTCCTCAATTTACCATTATAAATGGGGTGTCGTTTCTGTTTCCGCAATTGCAGTGCCCTCCATTCTACTTCACCTGTGTGACAGAGGTAATCTCCTTTGAGTTGAGGCCCAAGTCTTGTCATCCGTCTGTGGTGCCTGAATTGAAATCGTACTCACCACCTCCTGGTTTCGAGGCTGCATTTCATAAAATCAGATCTTATAATTTGTTTATGCTTTCCAACTGAGTTCAAAGACTGAATTCCCTTAAGTAAAATGAATACTTCCCAAACCTCACAACAATAAATATGCACCATAATCTAGCTGTTTCTTGTGGATATTTTGATGTTGATCAGGAACTCCGTCAGCAATTATTTTTTTTAAACCTTTATTTCCATTACAATACAATGGGTATTTGTCAGCCGGGGCAAGCCCCAACCCCCCACTGTGGTGACCAACCACAGCAGTACCTGCCAGGAAGCAGCTCAAACTTTCGGTCTTGGACGGGAACCGATCTTTCAATCTCGTGAATGCGAAGCCAGCGTGTTACCACTGTACTAGCCAGCAGGGTATTAATGTGTCCAGTCTAATGGAAAAGGCCTGCAGAAAGATATGAGTTTACAAGAACTCATAGATTATGCCAAAAATTTGAAACAGACCAAAAAGCAGATGCAGGGAATGGAAAGTCAATTGCCAGTTGCTGTACACAAAGCCTCTAAAGGTGCTTTTCAGCTTCGCAGAATTTTGGTAAAGGAGGATGCTTCTACTTTGATAAGCTGTTGTTATTGTTGTCTGAACCCATGACATATGGCCACTACATGTCCATTTAAGTCAAAACAATGTTTTAGTTGTGATGTCATTGGTCATATACAAGCTGCCTGTAAAAAAAAAAAAATAGTCACGATTAGCTACAGTTAAGCAGTTATGGATGAAGGAATTGGCTCAGGCTAATAGCTTTTGATTGGAAACGGATTTTCAAGCTATCAGATCCTGTCCAAAGTTCTGAGTAAATACGTCTCTACACATATGTTTCCTTCTGCTAAAATTATAAATTTTATTCTAAGGAGCACACACACACACACACAGATAATGTTGGATAGTGAAAAAATTGAGTATGAACCACCAATTGGAAAGAGTGATCACTGTATGTTGTTGATGGAGTATATCATTGAAGATATTCTGCCTGAGAGTAAAGGCACTGAGGACATGAGGAAGAACTATCCAAAAAGGAGATTACATCAAATTGAATGAGCTTTTTTGCAGTTATTGACTGGAGAACCTTATTTTACAACAAATCTGTACAAGAAATGTATGACATCTTTTGTGAGAAATATGGGAAGATAGTAGATTGCTGCATACCTGTCACCAAAGTAGGTGTAATTCATGCCAGAGAGAAATGGTTCGATAATGGGTGTAAAAGAGCTAAGGAGTGGAGAGACAAATGCTGGAAAAGGTATAGGAGGAGAAAAAACATAAATGCCTGGCAAACCTACAAAAGAGCAAGAAATGACTACCTAAGTAAAAGGAGAGAGGCAGAGAGAGACTATGAGAGGGACATCACCAGGAAGGCTAAAGAAAATCCCAAGCTTTTCCACAGCTTTATCAGAGGAAAACTGAAGGTAAAAGAACAGGTTTTAAGGCTAAAGAGAGCGGATGGAAGCATCACTGAGACGGATGAAGAGATCTGCAAAGACTTGAACAAGGAGTTTCAGTCAGTATTTACAGTAGAAAATACCCCACCCCCTCAGATTGCAGAGATAGAAGCTCAAGGGCCGGTATTAGAGATCATCAACCTTACAACCGCAGAGGAATGCAAAGCGCTGATGGATTTAGATGTTCATAAAGCTACACGTCCTGATGACATATCCCCTCATGTGCTTAAAAAATGCGTAAACTCAATATCAGTGGCACTAAGTATCATATTTAATAGTCACTGGAGTCAGGGGAGATTCCAAGATGCTAGGAAACAAGCAAATGTGATACCTATCTTCAAAATGGGAAGGAGGGATACGGCTCTGAACTATAGACCAGTTTCCTTGACCCGCATAGTTTGCAAAGTTATGGAGAAACTACTAAGGAAACATATCTCTCTTCACTTGGAATCCTTCAACATTTTGTCAGTGAGGCAACATGGCTTCAGAGAAGGTAGATCAACAGTAACAAACTTATTAGAATTTTATGATGAGGTAAGCCGAATCTTACAGGAAAGAGAGGGCTAGGCAGATTGCATATTCCTAGACTTCCAGAAAGCGTTTGACACTGTTCCACATGGGAGACTTATTAGGAAGCTGCAAGCAATGGCTAGAATAGTTGGAAATGTTTTGGAATGGATAAAAGCTTACTTAAAAGGAAGGGAACAGAGGGTTAGTGTAAGACACTCAGTGTCTGAATGGAGAAGAGTTAGTAGTGGAGTTCCACAGGGTTCAGTTTTAGGGCCACTTTTGTTCCTTGTATATGTAAATGACCTACCAGAGTCTGTAAATTCATTCATGAATATGTTTGCAGATGATGCAAAGATTGTGAAGAAAGTAGGAAGCGAAAACAATGGTAGAGAACTTCAAGAAGATATAAAGAGTTCCCATGAGTGGTCAGAAAAGTGACTAATGAAATTCAATACTTCAAAATGTAAGGTAATGAGAATGGGTACAAGTGCTAGAAGGGCCAAGCTTGACTACTCGGTGGCAGGAGTACAACTTCAAGAGACAGAAAATGAGAGAGATCTAGGAGTAAACATACTGTCAGATTTGTCTCCAGAAATACATATTAATGGTATAGTAAGGGCAGCATATGCATTCTTATCAAATGTAAGGGTAGCCTTCAGGCACATGGACAAGGAAATGCTCAGAAATATTTATGTAACCTATGTGAGGCCAAAACTCGAATATGCAGCCCCCTTTTGGAATCCACACTTGAAAAAGC
>JAXCGZ010005834.1:85000-118151 GCA_037179515.1 Halocaridina rubra
CAAATGAGAGGGCAGCCTTAAGGCACATGGACAAGAAAATGCTCAAAAATATTTATGAAATCCTAGTAAGGCCAAAGCTTGAATACACAGCATCATTTTGGAATCCACACTTGAAAAAGCACGTAGGTATGCTGGAAAGAATTCAGACATACGACGAACCCGGTTCCAGAAATATGCAATCTCACTTATAATGAGAGACTGAGGCATTAGACTTACCATCACTCGGAGCTAAAAGAATGAGGGGGATATGGTCACTGTTTTAAAATACCCCCATCGTTATGATGGAGTGGATAGGGATCGATATTTTGTTATGGCTGTCACTAGAAATACAGGTCATAGTTTGAAGATTCGTAAGGAAACTTCTTTGCAGGATGCAAAGAAGAACATTTTTTTTTAGTGTAAGAGAAGTTGATAATTGGAATTCGCTAAGCGAGGAGGTAGTTGATGCTAACTCAATCCATAGTTTTAAGGACAAGTATCCCAGGTATGAAAAGTATCTCTAAGTAATAAAAAAGGAAAACAAATATGGAGCCGACCAGGAGACGGGAGGCTACAACTTTGTGGCTCTTTCCTATAAGCATCATTTACATTTACCTTGGCTGTTTCCCCCTTTAATTGGGGGGTAGTCGACATCAAGAAAGGAAAACAAATAGGGGGATTACTTTGCTCTATGGGCAATGACGAGGGAGCTAACGACCATTCAGATGGCACTGCTGGAGTGCCACAGCCCATCCTCCCGACTCTTCCACAACCTGTGTCGCTTCACAACTGCCAGCTCCTCCTACTGCCCCTACCACAGGGCTACCTCTGTAAGATGCAGCCCCTTGGTAACAGCAGATGCCCATCAGAGCCGTGTCACAATCGCTCGACACTCATTCCTATTCCTAGCACGCTCGCTTGCTTCCCTCACATCCATCCTCCTATTATTCAGGGCTCTCCTTACTCCATCTATCCATCCAAGCCTAGGCCTCCCTCTAGCATTTCTCCCATCAACTCTCGCATTCATCAAATTTTTCAGCAGCCTTTCATCATCCATCCTTTCCACATGGCCAAACCATCTCAGAACATTCATATCTACTCTGGCTGCAATTTCTCTCCTCACACCCGTTCTTGTTCTCAACACTTCATTCCTAACATTATCCAATCGAGATACACCAATCATACTCCTCAGGCATTTCATCTCAAACACATTTAGTTTCCGTCTCTCACTTACTTTCATACCCCATAACTCTGATCCATACATCACAGTTGGCACAACCACTTTCTCATACAAAACTTTCTTAATATTCATTTCCAACCCTCTATTCTTCATCACTCCTTTCAGTGCACCCAACACTTTACATCCTTCATTCACTCCGTGACACACATCTGCTTCCACTCCACCATTTGCAATTATAACCGAGCCTAAATACTTAAACTGATTAACCTCCTCAAGTGTCTCTCCATTCAACATAACATTCAATCCAGCGCCATCCTCATTTCTTGTACATCTCATAACCTTACTCTTTCCCACATTCACTCGCAACTTCCTTCTCTCACACACCATTCCAAATTCTGACACTAACTGACACAGCTTTTCCTCTGAATCTGTCACCACCACAGTATCATCTGCAAACAGCAACTGATTCAGCTCCCACTCGTTATCATCCCCATCTACCATTCTCAAACCACGACCACGCACTCGCTCATTCACCTCTCTTACAACTCCATCAATATACAAATTGAACAGCCATGGTGACATCACACATCCCTGTCTCAGTCCCACACTCACTGGAAACCACTCACTCACTTCATTCCCTACCCTAACACAAGCTCTACTGCCCTCATACAAACTCTTCACTGCATGCAACAATTTACCATTGATTCCATATAATCTCAAAACATTCCACATAGCCTCTCTATCAACTCTATCATATGCTTTCTCCAAATCCAAAAATGCAAAATACACATCCTTACCCTTTGCTAAATATTTCTCACATAACTGCCTAACTATAAAAATCTGATCTATACAACCTCTACCTCTCCTAAAACCACTCTGCACTTCCACAATCACATATTCTGTCTTATCCCTAATCCTATTAACCAGTATCCAACCATACACTTTTCCTACCACACTCAACAAACTTATACCCATAAAATTACTGCATTCATACATATCTCCCTTACCTTTGTATAGGGGCACTATACAGGCAATCACCCAATCCATTGGCACCAATGACAACATAAAGCATATATTAAACACTCTCACTAACCATTCCAATGCAGTCACACCCCCTTCTTTCAACATCTCCACTCTCACACCATCCATCCAGGTGCTTTACCTGCTTTCGCTTCATACAATGCCCTTTTCACCTCCTCTCTTGTAATCTCTCTCTCATTTCCATCTCCCATTACTGGCCCTTGAACCCCTCCCACTGCCACTATCGCTGCCTCTCTATCTTCCTCAACATTCAGCAAGCACTCAAAATATTCTGCCCATCTTTTCCTTGCATCGTTCCCTCTTAACATCTGTCCATTCACATCTTTCACTGTCTCTTCCATCCTCGATCCACCCTTCCTTACTCTCTTCACTTCTTTCCAAAACTTTTTTTTATTCTCCTCATATGACCTACTAAAATCCTGTCCCCACATAACATTTGCCATCCTCTTCTCTTCCTCTACCTTCCGCTTGGTTTCCACATTTTTCTCCCTATATCTTTCATACTTCTCCCTACTTTTACACTGCAGCCATTCCTCAAAAGCCCTCTTTTTCCACCTTCATTTTCACCCCTTCATTCCACCACTCGCTGCCCCTCCTCATGCCACCTCCAACAAACCTCTTTCCACACACATCACTTGCATGTCCTACAAAACATTCTTTCATTCACCCCTATTCCTCCCCTAACTCCCCAACTTCTCTTTCTTTCACCCTGTCATATGCCACTCTCATCCTGTCCTGATATTCCTGTCTCTTCTCTGGCTTTTTTAACTCTACCAATTTCACTATTTCCCTTCTACATCACCCCACACTATTTCCCCACTCTTTTGCTACTACCACTTTTGCTTCAACCAAAAAATAATCAGACATCCCAGCAGCCACACCCCTGCATGCATGTACATCTTTCACTCTACCAACCATGCTCTTTGCTACCAACGTATAATCCATCAATGCTCTTTCTTTCACTCTTCCATTTGCCACTCTCATCCATGTATACTTATTTATTAACTTTTTCTTAAATAAACTATTACCTATCACCAACTCTTGCTCCACACACATATCTAACAGTCTCTCACCACTCTCATTCCCACCTGGTACCTCATACTTTCCTACAACACCTTCTATCTCTCCATCACCCACGCTGGCATTCAAGTCACTCAACACAACTACATAGTTCCTTCTACTCAGACCATCCACACATCTAGTTAACTCATTCCAGAATTCATCCCGCTCTTCCTCACTTCTCTCACATCCCGGGCCATACGCACTAACAAAAGCCCAACATTCCCTTCCTATCCTAGCCCTCACCCACATCAGCCTAGATGACACTTTTTTCCAATCCACTACCTGATTTACCATCCATTCACTCAGCAATAATGCCACACCTTCTCGCGCTCTCCCCCTTTCAACCCCAGACGCCCTACCCGTCACATCACCAAATGCCACCTCTCCTTTTCCTTTCATCTTCGTCTCACACAATGCCAATACATCCATCCTCCTCTTACCAAACATATATCCAATCTCACATCTTTTGCTCTCTATCGTAATACAACCACTCACATTTAGACACCCCAAAACTAGAGTTTGGGGAGAAGTTATTCTCCCCTCTACTCCCCTTCTTCTTTGACGTCTCGCAGGAGGTTGATACAAGGGGGGGGGATTCCTAGTCCCCCCGCCCCGTCCACTTTTAGTCGCCTTTTAGGAAACGCAGAATTTTCCTATAAGCACAATTAGGTAATTAAAACTAGGTTTATATATATATATATATATATATATATATATATATATATATATATATATATATATATATATATATATATATATATATATATATATATATATATATATATATATATATATATATATATATATATATATATATATATATATATATATATATATATATATATATATATATATATATATATATATATATATATATATATATATATATATATATATATATATATATATATATATATATATATATATATATATATATATATATATATATATATATATATATATATATATATATATATATATATATATATATATATATATATATATATATATATATATATATATATATATATATATATATATATATATATATATATATATATATATATAGTCTCTGTGTCAAAATGGTAGCATCCACGACTCAGGCCGTGGGTCGAGGGTTCGCGCTCCATCACGGACTGAGGTTAGTATGGGCATACACTAAGGGTAATGATTACTTCTGCCAAAACAAGTCCTTCACAAGAAGGCAACCGTCCTAGCCCTTAGTAGAAAAGGGAGTTCGTTACATAAAAACCGAATCCATATATATATATAATATATATATATATATATATATATATATATATATATATATATATATATATATATATATATATATATATATATATATATATATATATATATATATATATATATATATATATATATATCTGTGGGTAATAATAATTCATTAAGTAAATGGCTATATATTTCCCTTCTATATTTTATTGTAAATTGTTATATTTATTTTTTTATTTTTTGTATATCAAGGCAATTTGTTACCTTTTGAAATGATTGTTTCCTAACTTATTATAGATTAGGCACATAGCAACAACCCGAAGATATAGATTTAAATTTAGGTTCATTGTCAGTCGTTAATAGTTTATTACGGTTTTATATGAGGTAAAACTCTATTTACTATAACATTTAGATAACTTTGTAATATGATACATATCTAGTAAAATTACTCATTGCTAGATAGAATCAATGTATTAGTTACTTTAGATATTATCAATGTTTTCAAAATCTCATTTCACTTATTCAGGCAAGAAAGAAAACATTGAATAAAACTAATCATGATATTAGGATAGGTATGATAAGGTTAGTTAGAAAGAGAGCCGGAACTGAAGGCAGACCTAGCATCGTACTGTACAAACGTACATATTGTAAATAATATTTTTTATCAAAATATGCAATTATTGTAAATAGGTAATCATTTAGTAATTATTAAGTTATTTTAAAGTTGTATTTAATGGGTCAATAATTACTCTTGGGTTGTTTGTAACTCCTCCCACTGAAATAGCTGTACATATAAATAACTCTGAATTTGATCATTAAATCAGTTCAATATTCTGCTTATATTGGTGAACATCCTCTTTTATATATTAAGTAAAATAACTCTTGCTTTCCGTTTGAAGTAGTGAAGTAACTACAGTCATTACATTGGTGACCCCAGAGTGTTTCTATCTCTCACTCACGCCATGACAGACATCAAACCTTCTACAGTGGCAACAAACCTTATTGCTAACTTCAAACTCCCGACGTTCTCCACCATTTACGCCCACATCTGGTTCCGACGTGCAGAAATACAATTTCATTTAAAGAGGATCACAAATTCCGGAACACAAGCTGATCATGTTTTATCATCCATTCCTGACACACTCTTTCCCCAGATATCAGACTGGTTGGAATCCCAGGGTGACAACGCCATTGCATACCAGGACTTGAAAACCTCCCTCTTGAAGAAATTCTCTCCATCTCCAGAGAAAAGAGTTAATATGATATTTAACCTTTCAAAACAGGCACTAGGTGATCAGCGCCCTTCTGACGCCCTTGCTGAGATGAGAGCTATTGCCCGTCTTCCTCCAGACAGTTCGTGTACCAGTCAGACAATAGATGTACTCCGCGCCCTTTGGTTACAACGTCTTCCTGAATCTGTCCGTGCTGCAATCACAGATTTTTCAACTTTCGATGATGCAGCTCTGGCAGCCCGTGCAGACAGTCTTCTCAATGCTCACAATGCAGCTAGTCATCCACCAATATATGCCAGCACACCTCCTAACATTACCAATATCAATCACATGTACTCCAACCCTCCAGACGAAGCCGTCGCTGCTGACACATCTTCATCTCGATCATCATTCTACAACAATGCCCTCGCACGCCCTCAAGCTAAAGAAATTCCCTCATATTCTCACAAAAGACTGGATGTCACGTCCAAACTCTGTTACTATCACGCCCGCTTTGGTTACACCGCCAAAAACTGCAAAAAAACATGTATATGGGCAAAAAACTTGCTTTAAGGTCGTCGCTGCCTGCGGCGGCCTTTGTCTCAATTAATGCTTTCTTCCTAGTTGATTCCATTACAGGTATCAAATTCTTGGTTGACACAGGTGCCTGCAGGTCTCTCATCCTGAAGTCCATGGTCCAAAGTGATTGTAGTTCAGGTACTGACAACAAATTGGTAGCTGCCAACGGGTCTCGCATCACTACTTATGGATACAAAGTTCTCCAGCTATCCTTAGCCAACAGAACTTTCACGTGGAAATTTATTATTGTAGATGTTTCTCTACCTCTCATTGGAGCTGATTTTCTTGCACATTTCCATCTCCTCATCGATGTCACCAATCGCCACCTCGTGGACACCAACACCTTATCCCCAATTGCCATTGTTACCGCACCTGCTGACCTCGCTCTTCACATATCTAATGCCCAAGATAATTACTCCTTCCTGCAGTCTACATATCCTGAAGTCTTCAAACCAGAACTTCGACTATCTTCCCACACACCTGCAAGTCATGGTATTTTCCATTTCATATGAACTTCAGGTCCTCCAGTATTCTCAAAGTTTCCTCGGTTGTCTCCAGAAAAACTCACCGCAATAAAAAAGGTCTTCAAGGAAATGGAAGAAATGGGTCTATGTCAAAAGGCATCCAGCCCATGGGCATCCCCATTGCACATAGTAATAAAAAAGGATGGTACACTACGACCCTGCGGCGACTACAGGCGATTGAATATGATGACAGAACCTGATCATTACCCTCTCCCTAACATTGCTGATGTTACGATATACCTACATGGGGCCAAGATATTTTCCAAACTGGACTTGCTCAAAGGTTACTATCAAGTCCCTATGAATCCTGAAGACATTCCCAAGACATCCATAAACACTCCCCTTGAAACATGCACGTTCAACTACTCTTGCTTCGACCTCAGAAACGCTGGAGCCACTTTCCAATGCATGATGGATGGGATTTTGGGTGACCTACCCTTCTGTGTTGCTTATGTGGATGACATCCTAGTTTTCTCTCCTAATCATGACACCCACACCAAACACCTCCACCAAGTTCTTGAACGTCTACACTCTGCTGGTCTCATCGTCAGGAACGACAAGTGTGTATTTGGAGTCAAAGAAGTAGAGTTCCTGGGATACTGTATCTTCTCCAAGGGTTTCCTCCCCCTCCAAGAAAAAGTAACAACCGTCCAGACATTCCCTAAGCCTACTACTATCAAGGCCTTGCAAGAATTTGTAGGAATGGTCACCTATTACTGTCGTTTTTTACCAAACATTGCTTCAATAATGACTCCACTATATACAGCACTGGCTGGAAAACCAAAATCACTATCCTGGGGCCCTGCCAAGAAGATGCTTTTAATGCTGCCAAAAAAGCTCTTTCTGCTGCAGCCCATCTTAACTTTCCAACACCTGGTTTACCTCTCATCTTGTCTACTGATGCCAGCAATACTGCAGTGGGAGCTGTCCTCGAACAGATTAATCATGGAGTTTGTCAACCACTCGCCTTCTTCAGTAGAAAGCTTGCTCCTGCTGAAACCCATTACTCCACCTTCGAAGGGAGCTTCTTGTTATTTATTCCGCTGTCCGCCACTTCAAGAATTTTCTCGAAGGTGTCTCATTTACCATCCAAACGGACCACCTTCCACTTGTCCACACTTTTACCAAGCGAACAGATCCATGTTCCGCAAGACAACAAAGACACCTCTCTTCTATATCTGAGTTTCACTGTACTTTGCAACATGTCTCGGAAAAAAAAGAATCTTGTTGCTGATGCACTTTCAAGAAACACTATTTCATCCATATGCCTTGGCCTCGACTACAGACACCTCGCAGAACTACAGATACAAGATCCTGAAACCCAATCATGTCGTACATCACTCACATCTCTGCAATGGAAAGATTTACCAATAGACGAACAAGGGACCACTATCTTGTGTGACGTGAGTTCAGGATGACCTCGCCCCTGGATTCCTCAGCCTCTTCGATGGCACGTATTCCAACTTATTCAAGGACTTTCTCATCCCTCCAGCCAATCAACTGCTATGCTCCTAAAGAAAACATTCATATGGCACCGCATAACAAAAGATGCTAAATCTTGGTCCCACTCCTGCTTCTCATGTCAAACTTCTAAAATCCACTGACATGCTGAATCTGGAATTGGTACTTTTCCTCAGCCACAAAGATGCTTTTCCCATGTCCATGTTGACACTGTGGGACCTCTTCCTCCATCAGAAAACAACACATACATATTCACAATAGTGGACCACTCAACTTGATGGCCCGAGGCAGTGCCCATGAAAGAGACCACTGCCTCCTCCTGTGCTTCTGCCTTCCTATCTGCCTGGATCTCAAGATTTGGCATTCCTGAACATATTACATCAGATAGGGGTTCCACATTTACATCCCAACTTTGGAACTCTCTCAGTCAGCTCCTTGGCTCCGCAAACCATCAAACAACGTCCTACAATCCAGAAGCCAACGGTATGGTTGAACGCATGCACAGAACACTAAAGGCAGCCCTCATTACCCACTGCACAAGCTATTCTTGGACACTTCAACGACCTTGGGTACTCCTTGGACTCCGAACTACTCCCAAAGAAGGTCTTAATGTATCCTCAGCCGAGATGGTATATGGCGACCCCTTGGTGTTATCTGCGGAGTTTTTCCCAAACAACAATCACCATGAAGATCTCGATCGTCTCCGCCAGATAGCTGGAAAATACACACCTGTAAAACAAACATACCAGAATAACAGAAGAACTTTCATTCCACGAGACCTCAACACAGCCACCCTCGTCTTCATCAGAACGGATAGTCATCGAACGCCTCTAACACCTCCTTACACTAGGGGGGAGCATTGTACAAACGTACAAATTGTAAATAATATTTTTTATCAAAATATGTAATTATTTGTAAATAGGTAATCATTTAGTAATTATTAAGTTATTTTAAAGTTGTATTTAATGGGTAAATAATTATTCTTGGATTGTTTGTAACTCCTCTCACTGAAATAGCTGTACATAAAAATAACCCTGACTTTGATAATTAAATCAGTTCAATATTCTGCTTGTATTGGTGTGACAGAGCATTTCGCTCAAAGTCACCAGAGGCTGTTAGATGCCTTATTAGTTAATTTAGTAATTTAACTGTCATTTTTCTAACTAGAAATAACTCCCACTCCTTGACTTTTGCAGATTATGATTATTTGCAATTTATATTTTAGCTTATAGCTAATTTTAAATATACCTAATTTAATATTCTTGTATGTGTGGAAAGCATAATCCCGATATAAAGGCTGCGCCCTATTTCTGTTTTCCTATCGTTCCCTCTCCTCAGAGAGCCTATCAGATGCGTTTTCTTTACAATTTTCTTATGATAAAATAGCTCTTGCTAATAAATTATTATAAAAATTGTTCTTGCTGATAATTTTGTAATAAATTTGACCTTGCTGTTATGTCATTAGCCTGTCTAGATATATTTCAGTAGCTTCTTTATTATTTGAATACTTAAATTCCGTCTCCTACAACGCAAAGAATGTTCCAGAGATTGTTTACCAGTGACCTAATTTTCCATTATTATTCTCGTTTTATTTTATTTGCTTCCACTTGTTGCACCTAAAATACTGTCTCTCCTTTGCATCTTGCTATAATTGCCTGCCAGGGACCACCACTAAAGTAGCCCTGGTATAAAATAAGAGCCAGTTACTGCTCTAGAAATATATCCTACAGATGACATCACCAGGAGGGAAATTGAAGCGTCCTCATTTGGTGGCCAAACATCCCAGAGGCAGCATCTCGCCTAAGCAGTTAAGCTTATTTCAAACCTTATTTACATGACATTTTCACAGGAATTAATCTGGCACAAGCAAGATGAGGGATAGTGTATGGTAAAGCTCGTGGGTCAAGCAAATGGGTTTTTCGGGAATTAGTTACATTCGTTACTGGCCAAATCCTATGAATTTTTTCTCAGATACCATTCCCACAACAATATTGGCGCCCGAACAGGGACCTGAACAGACAGACTGATTTTTATAAATTTATTTTATTTTGCTTTTTAACATTGCACATGAAACCCGATTACAACTAGCTCGAATATTGAAATGAGTGAATCCTAGGCTGCACACGAAAATTTTATCGCTAGAGACGTTGCAGATCAGAATTTTTTGTTAAATTTTCAAAGTTGATTATATTAACTAATATTTTCTTGCTTACCATATGGTAAACAAAATTTCAGGAAATCTGCATGAGATTATGTGGTAACAGAATTTAGAAATTTTGCAAGACGAGGAGACGTGTTATTTAAAATTTCATTTATGTGCGTGATAAGATTGAGTTTTAAGCATTCGTGTTTTATATATCCGTTAAAGGGTGATACTTGTTAAGAATATTTTGTATTTCCTGGGGATTTAGGAATTGGGAGTAAGCATATTAAGTATTTTGCTTATAATTGTGTCTTATATTTAAGCATTGACTGCTCATAGATTGGGAAGAACAACTTTGGTGTCGTTTATTGAGCCTAGGCTAAGCCCTTCATGTGTCTGAGTTGTCACTCGAAAATAAATTTTATCATTACTAATAGACATGTGTAATCTGGCTGCTTTGTATGCCGTTAGCTTATCTTTGGTCTATTTTGCATAGGATCTGTGCCCTTTTGGCAACACTCCAGAATTTTATTTACGACATTTTATTTGTGAGTACTGCCATATACACGCTCATACGCAGGTACGACCACTATACTATACTTGTTTGTATTCTGTGGCACTGTGTGCTAGTCGGTAAAATTCGTTGTTGCTCATTCCTATTATTTGCACCATAACCACAGGTACTGCTGCATATTGCTGTTAAGCAGGCACGACTGCCATCCTGTATTACCGGTGTTTCATGCACTGTTTTGTAACAATTTGCTGCTGTTGCACTTGATTTTATTTTGAGTCACTTTTATAGTGAGGTTTTGAGAACACTTTTACGTTTAAGTTTGAACTGTGATGTTGAATTTTTTTCTCTCCTTGGTGTTGTGTGGTTCTTTAACTTTTTTTTCTACTATTCTAGGGATTTGTCTTTTTTTGTGGTTGTTTTTTTAGGCACTTCATTATTGACTGTTTAGGAAACCACCATGGCAACTGGCCAGTCCCAGGAAACCATCGAAACATTCAATGAGGAGAGTTACCTGAACATGACGATTGCTAGGGGTGAGAGATACGGTTTTTCCCCAGGACAGAAGCTCTTCAAATGGGCTCATGACAAGAAGGTTGAATGCCGAGCTGAGCTGGAGAAAAAAGCCCCTGATGAGGCACAAACCCAAGGTGATTACAACCAGGCACAAGCCCAAAGCAATTACGGCCAGGCACAGGAGCAAGCACGAAGTGAACATAAGCTTGCACTTGCTCGGCTTCTAGTGGGAATCCCAGACAGTGGTCCTTCATCCGGAAATAGAGATTACAGGACCAGGAAGCACAAGGGCCCCTCGCAGAACTTCAATCGTCCAGCTCATTCACCTCACACTCCTAAGCCTTATTACGGCCATGCACCCACACTCAAGAAGGATGACTCGGTAAGACCTAAGCCTCAGCAGTTAAGAGGCAAAGGCCATTACTCTGCTCCACTTTCCCAGGGTTTTCAGCCAAACTCTTAGAGCCACCACACTCCATCTCACAGCGGCAGCCCACATAGCCATCTGGCCACTCACTCGGCCTATGTTATGGAAACAAGGCCAGAAAGGGCCACTGAGGATAACGCCGAGGATCCACCGCACAAACTTGCCAATGTGGAATTCATTGAACATGATGATCTGGAAATGATCCCAAAATGCCTAGAAACCATAAATGGTGTGGTAGCTGAGATAGCCCTCGACACAGGGGCCAATGGCATATTTATTGACGAGAGATTTTTCAGGGATGAAGATTTCACCGGCAAAGTCGTTCAAGTGCGGGTTGCTGAAGGAACACCCCAAATACGACGCTGCTGTGTCATTGACCTGGATTGCGAATACTACAAGGGAAAGGCCCCAGCTGTGGCAACGATTGGGCTTATGTACCCTGTCATGCTGGGTCGTGTACTGAACCTAGCTCCTATCTTCTAGGCTGACCTCTACCATGAGGACTTTTCTCTTTGCAACATCCCCCGGGCGAAGTCACAAGAAGCCATTTCAGCAGCAATTCCTGGCCTTGATTCCAAGAATTTGGACAATTCTCCGACTGACTCCGTTGAGTCTGCCACAATTAGAACACGTAATGTAGAAAGCGGAAAGTTTCCCCCTCTTTACCAAATGATACACCTCTAGGGCCATTGAAGTCCCATCCAGACTCTGCCAAATTGCATGCAGCAGGCCACAGAGGGAAAGACCTTAACGGTGAGAGGAGGAGGCCAGATCACTTACGCCCTTGAAGATGGAGTACTTCTTAGGCATGTGACTAAAGATGGCCAGACCTTTAAACAGTTGGTGGTGCCCGCTTTGTTGCTCCGCCAGGCTATGTATGTGTCTCAGCATTTACCTCTGAGTGGACACAGAGGCAAAGCAAAAACTCGGCACGTCCTTCATAAGACTTTTGCATGGTCAAACATGTACGCCGAGGTAGACAGATTTGTGGGCTCATGTCCTGTCTGTCAATCCACCTCTATGGCGCTGGTACCAAAAGTTCCCATGGGGGTATCTAAGCTCTCAATGGAGCAATTTTCCAAGGTCGCTATTGACATATTAGGTCCTATTAATCCAGCTTCGTCCACGGGGAAACAGTTCCTCCTGTTATACGTCGACCTGGCAACAAGGTACCTGGATGCAGTGCCAATGTCTTCTATCACAACTGGAGCAGTCGCTCATGCCCTATTTGAAATCTGCTCCAGGCTTGGCTTTCCTGTGCAGGTCACTTCTGACAATGGAGGTCAGTTTACAAGTTGGGACTTTGAGGCTCTCTGTAACCTTTTAGAAATGAAGCACATTCGTACGAGCGTCTATCATGCCCAATCATATGGAGCATGCGAACGCTGTAACGGAACACTGAAGTGATGTTTGCCCAAGCTAGTGATAGATATACCCAGGCAGTGGGACAAGTACGTCCCTGCTGCACTTTTCTCCTTCAGAGACACACCCCACGACACTACTGGATACTCGCCTTTCGAGTTGATTTATGGTCATAAGGACAGAGGCCCAGTGGAATTCTTGGCAGAATGTTGAGATTCACCTACCATCGAAGATGACGATAGGGACGTCCATGAGTATAATATGAAGTTTTCGTCCCATCTCAAAAAGGCTTGGAAAACTGCACAATTAGCCATTAAGGGTCACCAGCAGACTGCCAAGCTCCTCTTTGGCAAGCGTGCCCAGCGTCGTGCCCTGACACTCGGAGATCGAGCTCTGTTACTTCTTCCAATAGATACTCGTAAGCAAATGCTACGCTGGAAAAGACCGTACACTGTGGTACAACGGGTGACCCCTGACAACTATGTGCTAAATGTTGATGGCAATAGCAGGAAATACCACATTAACCAGCTGAAACTGTATTGTGAAGACCCGGAGACCCACAGGGATCCTATACTGGCACTCTCAGCAACCCCTATAGATGCCCCCAGCATCAATAGAATCTTCGAGGCTGCAGCAACACAGGTGCTCCATTATAGCCACCCCTTACTTCCTATATTGGAATACTCCACCCTTGCAGTGGAAACAGACTTACGGGAGTGTTTTTCGGAAGAAGCCCATCTGGCCTCAGTCACCGACCTCGCAATTGAAGACATAAGCTTAGCTTTTGATGATGGTAAGGAATCTGCCATTCCTACACACTGAAAGGAAAGTGTGAGTAATTGCATTATTAACTCCAGACTGCAACCGAGTCAACGGGAACAGCTGAACAAGCTATTAGTGGACTACGAGAATGTCTTCAACGACCTCCCAGGCATTACCGCTACCCTTGAGCATCATATCAGATTGACTGACCCAGAGCCATTTTGGCATACCTATGGCCTTTCCCACCAGCTGTCCGTACGGCTGAAGGAAGATCTTGACACTTGGGTTTGCCTCGGAATAGTTGAAAAGAGCATTTCGCCTTGGTGTTCGCCGTTACTGGCAGTGCATATGCGAGATGACAGTCACAGGTTCTGCCTTGACTGTCGTAAGCTTAACACCCGTACCATCTTTGATGGAGAGCCCATTTCTGATGCCGAGCATAGTTTCTCATTGCTCTCCCGAGCCCGTTACCTGTCCAAGTTGGATCTGGCCAGAGGATTTTGGCAAGTCCTGATGAGCGAGACTACTAAGCCTCAAACAGCCTTTTCCACAAGATATGGTCTATACCAGTTCAGGGTCATGTGTTTTGGTATGGTAAATGCCCCTGGCTGCTTCAGCAGACTCATGAGGATAGTACTGCAGGATCTCAACAATGTTTCTTGCTTTATAGACGACATCCTGGTGCATTCTCAGGATTGGTCATCGCACCTCGAGACTCACCGCAAAGTTCTAACTCGTCTGATCCAGCATGGACTTCATTTAAAGCCTTCCAAATGTGAGATTGGATTCACACAATTGCAGTATCTTGGCCACTTGGTCAGAGAAGGAGTTATGTCCCCTTTACATGACAGGGTACAAGCTATTAAGGATATGGAGAAACTTGCTACTGTCACTCAACTGAGATCATTCCTGGGTAGTGTCGGCTACTACCAATGGTTCATTCCACACTTTAATACTATCGCTGCCCCTTTGCAGCAAATGACCTCCTCAAAGCAAGGTAAAGCCTCCCCTGTCCAATGGACAGACAAAGCGGAGAGAGCATTTTTCAAGCTCCGAGAAGCATTGGCAGGAGAGCTAGTATTGCAACTGGTAAACCCTGATTTTCCATTAATCTTGCAGACCGACGCCTCAGACGAAGGCCTGCGTGCCGTGCTCTTGCAAGCCCGATCCGACAACTTAGCAGAAGTAGCTCCAGTGCAATATGCAAACCGCAGGCTTCGCCCTGCAGAGCGAAAGTACTCCACGGTTGAGAAGGAAGCTCTACTGCATATTGGACCATAAAGAAATTGTAAGTCCATCTGTATGGCCAACATTTTACACTGAGAACCAACCACCATCCTCTCCTACATCTACAGACTGCAGACAAGCTAAATCCTTGCCTGAAAAGGTGGGCACTTTACCTGAATCTTTCCAAATTCACTGCCCAACATGTTCATGGCAAGGACAACGACCTTGTTGATCTACTAAGTCTACGGTCTTTACCCTCAAATGAGGAAGCTGGTGCTGCTAGCCTCAATTTGACTGATCGGCAAAGATTACTTCTCTCAAGTGTTGTTTATCTTTTAAGTTTATCTTTTATGTCTTTAATACTGTACTGTACTTGTTTATTTTAGTGTACAAACGTTATTCCTAATGGAAGACGAAAAAGATGAAGAATATTTCTTTGATCGAAGTTTTATATTTCCCTTTGTGGGACTCTGAATGCCAGAAAGTGGCAAAAACTTTTTAGTTTAGTGTTGAATAGCTGAAACTGTTTTAAATCCAGTCACCAATATTAATAACGACTTGGTTCAAATTTTCCATTTGCGCATAATGTATTTTTTTGTGTATGTTATTTTATTGCTTTATTGCATGTGAAGGATTCTTAAACTTAAATATAGATATTCACTGATATCTAATTATAATTTTAATTCTCTTGAAATTTGAATTTGATCACAATTCTTTTATGTTTTGCATGTCATTTAATGTTTTGTTTACAAGAATTATTCACTTTCCTAATAGTATGATATGTTTCAGTGGTGGATTCCATTCTTATTGTTCATATGTTCTTTTCTATGAGAAGGATATCTCATCCCTCATAATAACACTGAAGTCACCATAAGTTCCTCTGTCCTTTTTTCGCCCTCTGTTGTAGAATTTTGCTAAATCAATATTCTCTAGAAAGGGCCTTTGTGACAAAGTGTTTCACTCAAAGTCACCAGAGGCTGTTAGATGCCTTATTAGTTGATTTAGTAATTTAACCGTCATTTTTCTAACTAGAAATAATTCCCACTCCTTGACTTTTGCAGATTATGATTATTTGCAAATTATATTTTAGCTTATAGCTAATTTTAAATATACCTTATTTAATATTCTTGTACATGAAGAAAGCATAATCCCGATATTAAGGCTGCCCATAATTTCTGTTTTCCTACCGTTCCCTCTCCTCAGTGAGCCTATCAGATACGTTTTCTTTACAATTTTCTTATGATAAAATAGCTCTTGCTAATAAATTATTATAAAAATTGTTCTTGCTGATAAGTTTGTTATAAATTTGACCTTGCTGTTATGTCATTAGCCTGTCTAGATATAATTCAGTAGCTTCTTTATTATTTGAATACTTAAATTCCATCTCCTACAATGCAAAGAACGTTCCAGAGATTATTTACCAATAACCAAATTTGCCATTATTATTCTCGTTTTATTTTATTTGGTTCCACTTGTTGCACCTAAAATACTGTCTCTCCCTTGCATCTCTGCTACAATTGCTTGCCAGGGACCACCACTAAAGTAGCCCTGGTATAACATAAGAGCCAGTTACTCTCTAGATATATACCCTACAGATGATGCCACCAGGAGGGACATTGAAGCGTCCTCACTTGGCGGCCAAACATCCCAGAGGCAGCATCTCGCCTCAACAGTCAAGCTTATTTCAAACCTTATTTACGTGGCATCTTCACAGGATTTAATCTTGCACAAACAAGGTGAGGGATAGTGTATGGTAATGCTCGTGGGTCAAGCAAATGGGTTTTTCGAGAATTAGTTACATTCGTTACTGGCCAAATCCTACTTTTTTTTCACAGATTTCATTCCTATACAAACGAACTTTTGTAGATTACCTAACTGGAATTTCACTTGCCAAAGTTAATTCCTTAACCTGAAAATTACAGCTGATATACATTGCTAAGAATTTTCTTTCATTGAATGTGATAAAAAAAAATCTCATCCTCTGAAGATTGGTTATGAGCCCGTAAAAATCTATCCCTTCTCCTAACATATTCTAATTTCATTTCACCCCTTTCTCTCATCGTAAATAAAGTGTTTTATGTCAAAAACTCGTGAATAAAGCTATTTGCTATATAAACTGCAAATAATTAATCATTTAACTAAAGTGTTTAATGCTATAAACTGCAAATAATTAATAGGTAATTTTACCCTGTTGGCTTTGCAAATATTTCCTCTTAACCACAATTCAGTGAATGCATACTGTATTTATCTTGCTGATTCTTCATATATTGGGGATAAAGTGTTTTGAGTTGTAAGTTGCAAATACTTCAAAAGGTGGTTTTGCCCCTTATCATTGCAAACAGTTCTTGATAACCAAAAGTGAATGAATACTGTGCTTATCTCGTAGATTCTTCCTTTATCATAAATAGTGTGTTTTACCATATTAATTACAAATCAGTAATAAGCATTGCAACTTTTGTGGTTGCCCACAATTTAAGGAATACATACAGTACTGTATTTGTCTTGCTTATTCTTCATTTATTGTTAACAAATTGATTTCCTTTAATACCAGCAAAGAATTAATTGTTTTGTATGCCCTTATGGTAGCATAAATATTTCTGGTTAGCTGTGACTAACTAATATATTTTCATCCAGTAGAATAATATTGGAAACTCATTATATGTGTGCTCATTCTTTCAGTTTCACATTATTATTAGTGTGTCGTTTCTGTTTCTGCAATTGCAGTGTCCTCTATTCTACTCTGCCTGTGTGACAGAGGTAATCGTCGAGTCGAGGCCAAAATTTTGGCATACATCTGTGGTGCCGGCAAACGAAATCGTGCTCACCACCTCCGGGATTCGAGGCAGCATTTCATAAAATTTAATTAAAAACTTTAATTCAATTCTTTTAATGTCATGGCATTTCCAAAATTAAAAGAAAATTGAATTCTGGGTTTCATTTAACTGAGTAGTGGTATACGGGTGGGGTGTTCAAGTACAAATATCTGTCCTGTTTGTTTGTGAGCCCTTTACCGAGCTCAGTACTTTGAGTCCTCTTAGTAAAAAGAGTCTTAACAACTCTCCATTTCCCCAACAATTGGTGAACATCCACTTTTATATATTAAGTAATATAACTGTTGCTTTCCATTTGAAGTAGTGAAGTAACTACAGTTGTTACAGATCTGTCCTGGACAGTCCTAATTAAGTCCAGTAGACCCTTCAGCAGTAGTATCTGCCAAGGTGCTACCAACTACACCATAAAAGGTCTTAAAAGGAAACAGACCTTGCAACTTATATGCCCTAGGCTCAAGTCCCAGTCATGGTAAAAATGATTCATGTTTTCACATATGGTAATGCGCTTATTTGATTATTGTTGGTCCTGAATGAGATTAGGAGGTGAATTAAATGCGAAAACAAAACCACAAGTGAAGTTGTGGGAAACTGTAATATGAACATAGTGGTATTCAGACAGAATTCGTTCATTCCTAGTATAGCAGATATAAGCTGTATGGTCTGTTTCCCTTTTAAGACCTTCTGAGGTGTAGTGGGTAACGCCTTGGCTAAGTAATTATATGTCCTAGGCTCAAATCGGGGTAAAAATTATTCATATATATTTATATATATATATATATATATATATATATATATATATATATATATATATATATATATATATATATATATATATATATATATATATATATATATATATATATATATATATATATATATATATATATATATATATATATATATATATATATATATATATATATATATATATATATATATATATATATATATATATATATATATATATATATATATATATATATATATATATATATATATATATATATATATATATATATATATATATATATATATATATATATATATATATATATATATATATATATATATATATATATATATATATATATATATATATATATTGCTTTGGTAGTAGGATAATAACATTGAGTGAATACACTTTCTACCCTCATACTGTGGAGGGTATTAAACCTACGAACTGATGAATATGTCGAGTATGTTGAGAATCTGGCCTGGGTGACCATATAAAGAGGTGCCTAGACCTGGCTGATAGGTGAATATATTTTCGTGGAAGGGTGGGCACTTCCAACAAGCTCTGTTAAGAACCATTTTTTTTGCTATCTTGCTCTGGCAGCCTAAGAGGGAGATAGGGCGTAGATTGTCTTTATCTATTGGCCTTGGAATGGCCTGAATATCTGCCCTGTTCCATTAAGCTGATGACTCTCTGAGTATATGTCTTGTTACTCAGAGAGAGTAGGGAAAGCTCCCCTTGGGGCCCAGTATTCTGAATTATTGAGTATTGTGATTCTGTCCACACCTGGGGCTGTGTTCTTGTAGCTCTTGCTCACTATCTGCAGTTCGGTTAGAGTGAGGGGGGTATCTGCTTGATCTTTGGAGTTGATGCCCTCATCTACTTCATCCCATCTAGCAGTGGTGAGTCTCTGAAGACTTGTACTGGTTGTGATGGGGAGCTGGTTGGAGTTTGCCCTCTCCGCATATTTGGTGGAGTTCTTCAGCTACCCTGCTGAAGGTGTTGTTATTCCTCCACATTTGACCCACATAGGTGTGGGCATCTGGGGTGAAACACCATTCAAGCCATTCTTTTTTCTTGATTTTTCTTGTCTCTTCATGGACATGTTCTTTTCTACCTGGAAACTACGGTAGGAGTCTTCAGTGCGACAGTTCCATTGCAATTTTCAGATGACGTTAAGCTGGTGATTGAGTTCTTTGACTCTATCACAGTAATGCCACCTCTCACGATGCTTAGAGTGATGTAGTTTGCTGAGGGAGATATAGGATTCAGCTGTGGCTTGCAAGTCATTAACTAGCTCAGGCTCAGCTTGGCCAATATCTCCAGGTGGTGTACAAGCTGAGTACCAATTGCCAAGGTGCTCTGGAATCGGCCCCAGTTAGCCTTCTTGAAATTCCATCGAGGAGGAGAAGCTGGGTTTTGGAAGATATCAGAAATTGGCAGCTTGAGGTGGATCCCATAGTGGTCACTCATGACCAGGGGGTGAAATCTCCAAGTGACGTCTTGTTTTAGGAAGTTGGAGATGAAGGTGAGAGCCAGTATTCCAACTCTGACATGAGTTGGTTCATGGTTGTTGACCAAGGTGATGTCATCTTGGTCATCCAGCAGACTCATGATGTGTCTGCCTGTAGCACAGGGGTGCTCATACGGGAAGATACGAGCTTTGGGCTCTTTCCCGTAAACACAATTAGGTAATCACAATTAGGTAATCACATGAATCTTGGATGGTGCACATTAAAGACTCCTCCTATTATCAAGTCACAATGGCTGGCTAAACCGAAGAAGGCAGACAGGCCTAAGTCACCATCGTGCTGTCTATAGATGTTGTAGAGATGTATGCAGCTGCCCTGTAATCTAATGTTGACAGCGAGAACGTGGACACCTTTGCCGCAAAAGACAGGTTGGGTGATTTCTTTGGCCAGCAACTCCCTGGCATCGGCAGACTTTATGAGTGTTTTGATCCGTACACAGGGTTTCCTAAATTGATGTAGTCAGTGCTGGCAATTCCATCTAGGTGTTTGATTTTTTGTCCAAACAATGGGCATTGCAATGATGGATCCCGAGATTAGGCATCATGAAGGTTTAAAAGGTGGAGTTGGTTGAAGCAACGGCCCCTTTAGGCTGACGATGGTTCCTGGAGACGAGGATTTGGGGAACGATAGCATTAGTACTTTCACTGACGTGATTGAAGGCATCTCTGGGAGAGGAGTTGGTAGTGAAGAGTCGAATGGCTGCTTGAATAGCCCAAATAATGAGGCTGGTAATGTCTTCAACACTGAAGAAGGGTTGAGGATTAGGAATGGGTTGGGATGAGGAGGCAGATGATGGTGACTGGAGAGGCTGTTGAGGAGTGGGAGTGCGGATATTATGTCTGTGGTCCTGGGACCTGGTGAGGTTAGGAGGTCTGTGAGAGGTGCCAGCTGTAGTCTGGGTGTGTGAGAGGTGGTGTTGTGTATTTGAGTGTTGCGTGGGATGGTGATGTTAGTGTGAGTGTTGTGTTGGGTGTCGGTGGGAGTGTGACTGTTGTGTGAGGAGGTGATTGGAATTGGTGTAGGAGTAGAAGCATTAGATGGTGTAGTCTGTGATTATCTAAATGTGCTTAAAGGAAAGAACCCAAAGCTCGTATCTTCCCATCTCCTAATCGGTTCCATTTTGTACTTAGTGATACTTATCATACCTGTCCTTAAAACTATGGATTGAGATAGCATTAACTACCTTCTCACTCAGCGAATTCCAATTATCAACTAAACTTTCACTAAAAAAGTACTTCCTTACATCCTGCAAAGAAGTTCTCTTACAAAGCTTCAAACTATGACCTCTAGTTCTAGAGCCAGCCATATCAAAATATCGATCCCTATCCACTCTATCATAACAATGAAGGAATTTAAAGACTGTCACCATATCCCCCCTCAATATTCTAGCTTTGAGTGATGGTAAGTCTAATTCTCTCAGCCTCTCATCATAACTGAGATTGCATATTTCTGGCACCAGATTTGTGGCATGTCATTGAACTTTTCAAGCTTAGCTTTGTGCTTTTTCAAGTGCGGATTCCAAAGGGGGGCCGCATATTCAAATTTTGGCCTCACATAGATTACTTAAATATTTCTGAAAATTTCCTTATCCATGTGCCTGAAGGCTACCCTTACATTTGATAAGGAAGCATATGTTGCTATTGCTATGCTATTTATATGCATTTCTGGAGACAAGTCTGCCAATATGTTTATGCCTCTCATTTTCTCTCTCATGAAGTTGTGCTCCTGCCACCGAGTAGTCAAGCTTGGGCCTTCTTGCACCTGTACCCATTCTCATTACCTTACATTTTGAAGTACTGAATTTCATTAGCCACTTTTCTGACCACTCATGCAGACTATCTAAATCTTCCTGAAGTTCTCTACCACTGTTCTTGTTTCTTATTTTCTTCACAATCTTTGCATCATCTGCAAACATATTCATGAATGAATTAAAAGTCTCTGGAAGGTCATTTACATGTACAAGGAACAAAAGTGGCCCTAAAACTGAACCCTGTGGAACTCCACTACTAACTCTTCTTCATTCAGACACTGAGTGTCTTGCTCTAACCCTATGTTCCATTCCTTTTAAGTAAGTTTTATCCATTCAAAAACATTTTCACCTCTTCTTACCATTGCTTGCAGCTTCTTGATAAATCTCCCATGTGGGACAGTGTCAAATGTTTTCTGGAAGTCTGGGAATATGCAATCTGCCTAACCCTCTCTTTCCTTTAAGATTTGGCTTACTTCATCATAAAATCCTAATAAGTTTGTTACTGTTGATCTACCTTTTCTGAAGCCATGTTGTCTCACTGACAAAATGTTGAAAGATTCCAAGTGAAGAGAGATATGTTTCCTTAGTAGTTTCTCCATAACTCTGCAAACTATGCTGGTCAAGGAAGCTGGTCTATAGTTTAAAGCCGTATCCCTCCTTCCCTTTTTGAAGATAGGTATCACGTTCACTTGTTTCTAGCATCTTGGAATTTCCCCTTACTTCAGTGACTTTTTAAATATGATTTTAAGTGCCACTGATATTTGGTTTGTGCAGTTTTTAAGTGCATGGGGGCATATATCATCAGGTCCTGTAGCTTTACTGGTGTTTGGTAGTGAGGTTTGGTCTTGGTGGGGCAATAGTGGATCTGTTCCAAGTTTTCGGGATGAATGGGTTCCCCTGTGATATGGTAAATGTGGTGCGGCTGGCTGCTAGAGCAGAGGAGGGGATTCACTGAGGAATTATCTTCAGCCTTTCAAGACAGCGATTATTCCATGCATGGTGGCGCTCACGGCAGTGAGGACACTTGCCCATGGCAGTAAAATATACTTAAAATATAACAAAATTTAATCAAATTAGATAAAGAGCATTATACATGAAGACAGCATCAAACATTGGTTGGTGTAGATCATACAAGGATCGGTGGATGGGGTCAAAAAGGACCAGTAAAGCGATATTAATAATGCAGTGTTGACTACTGACAAAAAGTAACTTTTTCAATAAATATATAAACAAAGCAATTTAATTTAAAATTTGGTGTTTTTATAGTTTGGTGATTAGTCGGTGCACAGGGCTTTAAGTCATATGATAACTTCATGCTACAGCCTAAATACAAGAGCTCAAATTAATTATCATATGATTAATAATATTAAATTCTTAACATGGTCGGCACTAGAATCTGAATTCCAGATTAAAACTTAGCACGAGGGTCTGCCCCTTTCTTTTACATCACTTACTTTATTTAATTTTCGTGTAGTCTCCGTGGCAAAATGGTAGCGTCTGCGACTCTGAAGCGGCAGGTCGAGGGTTCGCGCCCCGTCACGGACTGAGGTTAGTAAGGGCATACACTCAGGGTAACGATTACATCTGCCAAAACAAGTCCTTCGTAAGAAGGCAACCGTCCTAGCCCTTAGTAGAAAAGGGAGTTCGTGACGTAAAACCGAATCAATCAATCATTTATTTAATTTTCTTGCTCTTCCCTCCAATTTCCTTATATCCTTAATCCCCACCCCTTTTTTCCCTTCTATCCTATCCCCTCCTAAGAAAAAAAAATGGTCAATAAAAGAAATAGCAAACTAAAGCAAATTTTAATTAAAGACAGTCTTTTAATGTATATGCTTTGAATATAGGTAAACAAACAGGTTAACTTTTAATAAAAATTTCGCCTCATTACACTTTTTTTTAGTGGGTCTTTGGGCTTTGTAAAGAGTTGCAAAACAGCGAAGAAGATATAGAGTCAATTTCCACTACTTCTAACAACACAGCAACTATCACTAACCAGGACAACCAAATTACACCTTCCAGCACAAATAACCAACCCAGCAATAGGCTGCAAAATAATGAAAAAAACAGAAAAGATAAAATAGCAGCAGTCTCTATTCTAAACATTCCATCGAAGTCCTCTCCCCCCCAGCCACAGTTGCCCAATAATGCAAGTGCAAGGGTTACAGCTCAAATTTATATTGGCATTCCTGGCAACCCCTTTGAGAGAGAGATACGTAATACATTGACAAATCAAGGCATTCCTTCTGAAGAAGTCTTGATTAAGTAGCTTTTTCGCAAACCAAACTGGGTTTCCTTCGCAATAACGATATCGAAAGGATTTGAATATGTGCCTTACAAACTGAATCAATGGCCTACAGGCACAATTGTCCAGCCATTTCGAGGGGGCAAACAATGGACACAACCTGAGTATTCTACAAAATATCCCAAACTACAGTCATACCAAAATAAACAGCAAAGAGCTAATGAAACAATCCCCTATACGCGAAACTACAGAAAGAGACACGATACAAACCTCTTATCGCCGTCCACGCACAAGAGGCTTCTCCTGGAGTGATGGCTCGTACAACCCTAGACACTCACCTAGGCATACAAACTTTGGGAAGGCCTGATCATACCACGGCACGTACTCAAACCAGCGTTACACATCCAACGGCAGGTACAGACACCAGGATCCATGGGCTAACCCCAGAACACACTACAATGATGAATTCCCAGCAGAATCACACAGTCGAAACTACAACTATGACTATGGATACCACCCCAATGAAACATGGTAAGAATGTAACATTAGTACATGTGAACGCTCAGTCCCTGCTTGCTCATTTTGAGGAAATAATAATGCTAACAAAAGACTACAACATAGACATCCTCGTGTAAGTGAAACTTGGCATCCTCCTACAACTGAAAATAAATATGTGAATATCCCAGAGTTTAAAATATTTCGCAATGACCATGGCCGGGGGGGTGGGGTTTGTATTTATGTTAGAAATTATCTTAGTGCATCAGAAATAACCACAGGTTTAGAAAAAACCGAGGAGCTCAAAGATTTATGGATCACTGTGCAGTATCAGAAACTTCCATCTTTCATTGTAGGGTGTGTTTACCGTCACCCTAAAGCACCTAGCAGTTCATTCAATCATCTGCTAGAAACATTCAGAAATATCTGTCTGCGTCATAAACCCATATACATACTTGGTGATTTTAATGATGACTTGCTCTCAGCAGATAACAAAATGAAAAGGGTGATCAACACTGTGAAGTTAACACAAATAGTGACAAAACCGACCCGCATAACCCCTAATTCTAGGACTTATAGATCTGATAATAACAAATAAAGTGGAAAGTATACCCAATTGGGACGTAGTTCCCTGCCCAATTGCAGACCGCGAGCTGAACATTGCTATGCTAAACATAAACAAGCCCAAAAGGAAGCCGCTCCTCAAGACATTCCGGTGTCTAAAAAGTTACTCCCCTGATATCTTTTGTGAAACATTAATCAACAACACAAATGCACTTAATAGAATTAAATACACAGATAACGTCGATTTGCAGGTTGAGATTTTAACAAAAGTCTTCCTTGAATGCTTAGATAGTTGTGCACCCATTGTAACAAGAAAAATCACCTGCCCCTCAGCCCCCTGGCTAACTAATGACATCAAAGAGGCAATGCAAATCAGAAATCAAATACAAAAAGAGCTAAAAATGAATAGATATGATATGACTCTCCGAGAACGTTATAAAACAGAAAAGAAACGTGTCAGATCTCTCATCAATGTAAGTAAAAAAGACTTTTACAAAAAACAATGTAATGACTCTAGACATGATACAGCAGCAACATGGAAAGTGATAAGAAGCATGATACCAAATGAAAAGAGTACCTCAGAAAGTTATGAAAATATTACGGAGATGAAAGACAAAGCAGATAACTTTAATAACTATTTTGCTAACGTTGGCAAAACTACATTTCCTTGCTACCCATTTTCTCTAAAATATTAGAAAAAATTGTTGCATGCCAACTTATGTCATATTTAGAATCAAATAGACTATTAACGATTAACCAACATGGTTTCAGACCAAATCTCTCAACGGAAACTGCACTGCTTAAAGTTACGAATAGTATATATAATAATATAGATATGAAAAAAATATCTTTGCTTGTATTATTAGACTTATCAAAAGCCTTCGACAGTGTAAACCATGAAATTCTTTTAAGTAAATGTATTAACTTAAATATTGATCCAAGCTGGTTTAGCGAGTATCTATCTAATCGTAAACAGTCCATACGTCTTAACAACATTATCTCTGTGCCAAAAAATGTATCATTTGGTGTTCCACAGGGATCAGTACTTGGTCCTATCCTCTTCTCCATTTACGTAAATGATCTATCTTCTTTCATTTCTGACTGTCTAGTCGTACAATATGCAGATGACACTCAACTACTCCTTAGTGGTGATATTAATAATCTCCCAGAGCTAACTTTAAGAGCAGAAAACACTCTGTCAAAAATTAAAACCTATTTCCAAGAAATTGGGCTGTTAATTAACGAAAGTAAAACACAGTGCATATTTATTGGTTCAAGGTTCCACATAGCACAAATTCCAGAAAACACAACAATTAATTTTTGCGACAATATCATCACACCTAGCAAAACAGTCAAAAACCTAGGAATTCACTTTGATAACCACATGTTGTTTGATTCCCACATAGATAAAGTGTGCAAAAAGGTTTCAGGAACATTAATGTACTTATCACGTATAAAAGACAATTTTGAGACTACCACTCGAATAACTGTTGTTGAATCTCTAGCCCTAAGTCACATTAATTACTGTACAACTGTTTGGGGAGCTACCACTAAGACTCAGATAAACAGAATACAGAAGCGTATTAATTTTGCAGCTCGAGTTGCCCTGGGATGAATAAGAAAATATGACCACATCACACCAGCTCTCAATAAACTTGGGTGGCTGCGGGCAGAAAATAAGGTCGCTTATGCTATTTATGTTTTTGTATCCAAAATTTTGGACCATCATTATCCTAGCTGGCTATTTGATTTAAAAACAGTCAGGGATATAAGGGGAACCAACACAAGACAGAGCAGTGAGCTCTTTATTCACAGAACAAACACAGAAGCAGGTTCAAAGATGATCACTATCAAAGGGTCACACTCTGGAATAATATTCCAGAGCATCTTAAAAATGCATCCTCATTCACAGCTTTCAAAGGCAAACTATATAGTTTTCTTTTGGACAAATAGTTGCTGCTCATTAAGAACTAATTATTCTCATTGTAAGGAAACATATATGGAAATGATGCCGATAATAACGATCCTGTATCTAGTGGCATGCTTACTACTTTATTATTAACATTATTGTTAACATTTTTATTACAGCATTATTATTTTCTATGAAAGCTACATTTAATTTAACTATATGTCTAACCCTCTTATTTATTAGTTTAATTACATGTCTACTTATAAGTTACTATTAATGTTGAATAACCATTGTACAAAATGGAAATTAATGTTTGTTTGTTTGTTTGTTTGTTTGCTTTTGGAGGGAGATGGGGCGGCTGAGCTATCCTGGCTACTGCCTGAGCCTGTCCTTTGTCTCTCCTTTCCAACATTGTCCACCCCTGCATATTGTTTTCCTACCCCCTCCCCTATAGGAGTTATTGCAAGTAGTCTGAAAGGATGGCAAAGAAACTAGTCATGTGGACACAGCACTTCTACACTATTGCATTTTATTTTTAATAGCTTTTCACTTGATAATTATTGCAATACATATTTAAGCAAGCCTTGCCGCTATAAAAAGCAGAAATTTAAATGAATAATAATACTATAAGCTCTGAATGCACAGCACTGATTTGAGCACAATAATTCTGTAGATTTGGTTGAAAAAGAGAGGGAATTGGGGATGAATTATCAATATTCTGCAGTAAAAAGGGAGAGAAGCAGTGGGAGTAAGTCATTCTTTGCAGGTGAAAAGTCGGTCTGGCTGTTGGCTTGGCAGGAGCGAAGAGGAGGATATCTGACTGCTGTGAGAGCAGGATCTGAAAAGGAAAAAAGATGGACAGAAAGGATGGTGACTGATTTTTGAGGGTTGAGATACGAACAGGAACTTGAGAGAGCAAGATTCACGATACTTTAGTATAGAAGATTAAGGGAAAACTTGATAGAGACTTAAAATTATGATGTGGGAAATGGATAGCGTTCATAAAGACTACATTCTGACTGAATATTATGAGCAGAAGAGGACAAAGCAGAACACTACTTAAAACTAGAAGTAGTCTGGAGTGCAATTTTTTTTTCTTCTCGCATAGAATAAATGCTCAGCACCGGCCACCAGAAGAGACAGTATCTGCTGTTAGTATGATTGTGTTTAAAGTAGAAGTTGGCTATATATTTCTTTCTAAACTGCTTCACTTCTACCCTGAGCCTGCCGATCTCGAGTCATCATTAGATTAATGGAAGTTCTGTATATTTTAAGACTGTTCATGACTCATTTGCACCAAAAGGGACAAGTAACACCAAGTCAGTATAAATTATAACGTCATTAAATTTGTATGTCTGAAAAAAAGAATCACTAGAGTTGAATCAAATAAAGTCATGACACATTACTTGCATTTAAAATGAGTATCATCAAATTACTCGCTATTAATTTTTACGTGACTTAACTCGTTTGGCGTAAACTCCGCCTCGTTGTCTACCTACGGTGTCACTCGTCACATCACTTCATCTCACCAGCAATGAAGAGTTTTCATGGTCATAGTTATTGTTTACAATACTATGATCGAAGCCGATTAAATTTACCTTAGCTATGGCATTTGGTAAGCATTTACCGTATTTATGAGTGCGGATTAATGTGTACATCTGAGGAACGGAATACATTAAATGAGAGGATTATCAAGTGCGACTATAAAAATAGATGAGTGAATGAGGAACATTAGATGTTCTATAATGGAATTTCAATGATTGTACACTATTTATTCTTGTATTATATTCTTTACTTTTTTTCTTGGATGTGCACCCTTGAGGGTGAGCGGACCTTCCTTTGTGGCCCGCAGTTGGGGTGAGATTTTTTGGAATGTACGTGGTATTCGCTCTTGCGGGCGAATGGGCTTTTCGATTGGTGAGGAGGTGGGGTGAAATCTTGTTATTGTTAGGTGATCGAACTTTCCTAATTGGCCCGCAGGTGAGGTTGTGCAAAACTGTAAAGATAACGGAGAGCATAAGTATTCAATTGTGAGTTATTAGTTTAAATCAAACAATTTAAATGAATTCCTGTTTTGGGGGCGAGAGAAAGTTATTGCATGGTTATCTTGGTGGAGGGTATTGTCTGATAATATTTAGTAGACTGTTCATGTAGTTATTTGTTGCTAGTCTGATGATGGAGCTAGCAACATGAAGGGCATTTGGGTCTTCGCTAGATGTTGCGGGGGCACCAGTTTTCCGTCAAATTTCTGAAAAAGAGTCACATTCCAGGATGTAATGTAGCAGTGGATGTGGTGAGGCTACCTGGCAAAAGGTGCATTCCCTGATGATATCCTCTGCTATTTGCCAGGTGCACTTGTACCCGAGTCTCAGACGGTACACATTGACCTCAGTGCTTCGTCGAAGGCTCTTAGGCAGGGTGATACGCTGAAGATCAGTGGTGGCTTTATACCACCAGGTGGAGGGGGAGCCAATGTCTGTGCACAGGTTGTGTTTAGTTATTAAGGTGTTAAGGAGTGACTTGGTGGCTTTATTTTTTATCTGTTGCATCCCAGGAGATAGAGATATCTGGATTTCTGCTCTGAGAGTGGCTTGTTTGGCGGCTTGCTCGGCTTCCTCATTTCCCTTGATGCCGACGTGGCTGGGGATCCAGGCAAGAGTGATGGCTTTTCCAAGGCTGGTTGTCCTGTGGTAGTGGCTGAGGATGGTGGTAATGATGCGTACATTGTCTCTGAGGAGTGGCTTCTTGATGGCCTGTAAGGCGCCTTTAGAGTCAGAGAGAATTAGGGCATGGTCAGCTCCTTGCTGGATGAAGAAGTTGAGGGCATTGGCTATGGCAACAAGCTCAGTCTGGAGCGATGAGCAGGAGTTTGACAGTCTCCAGGATAGGACGTGGTTTCCAGTGGTGAAGGCGGCGGCTGAGGCTCCAGTTTCTTGATTTACTGAGCCGTCAGTGTAGTAGACTTGAGAGTTTGGCCTGCTCCAGCTCTGAATTTTGTCCTTGTATATGTTTTTAAGGACAAGCGGGTTTACCAAGCTTTTGGGGTTGTCAGGGAGCTCGATCTTTATGTCGAGTGGTTGGTCATTCCATGGGGGTGGGCATCTGAATTCAGGAAGCAGTGTGTCTTGTATCTTGGCTATGATACTCTCCCTGACTGGCTGTGCTTGTAGGCTAGCGCAGACCTTGGCTGCCCAGGCTCTAGGATGGTGGTTGGGCTGGCGATTGAGGGCTAGATGGAGATTTGTGCCAGCTAGGCATTTATGTTGGGCAGTGGTGGTTTTGGCCACAAAGAGGGTCAGTCTTTGCTGAGCTCTGAGTTTGAGTGGAATGAGTCCCGATTCCATCTGAATGTTTTCTCTCTTGGTCCACATGGGGGCTCCTAGCATGGTACGTATGGTGTTGTTTTGAATTACTTCTATCTTGTCCCACTGTTGGTCTGTTAGTAGCCATAGTGTGGGACAAGCATAGTCTATGAGGCTGCGTATGGCTTGTACATAGAAGGTTCTGAGGACATTAAAGGTTCTGGTCCAAAGGTTAGTCCGTGGTCGATGATTACACCCAGGTATTGGTGTTTGGTAACCCAGTCCACAGGATCATTACCTATGACCAGATTAGTGTCTGGTCTCCACTGGTGGATGGGAAGGGCCTTGGTTTTGCGGGCATTGATTTTAACTCCATGGGAGATGGAGGCTTGGTGAATCTTGGTGAGGCAGCACTGTGTCTTGTTAGAGCTTCTGTCTCCTATTGTGACGAGGGCAAAGTCATCCGCATAGTTGAAGAGTTTAGCTCCATGTGGTAGTGCGATGTCCATGAGTTTTTCCATGAGACAATTAAAGAGGAAGGGGCTAAGGATTCCACCTTGGGGGGTCCCATTTTCGTGTTTTTTGTAGGTGGAGTAGTGCCCATCTACTTTGACTCATGCACTACGGTTTTGTAGACTCTGCTTGATCAATGAGAGAAGGTTACCTTTGATCTGCTTTGATACGAGAGCTGAGAGTATTGCCGGCACATTGGCTAGTTCAAAGGCCTTCTCTAGGTCTAGAAAAACGATGTAGCCACAGCAGTTGTTGATAAATGATAGCATGGAGGCTATGCATTCTGAGGTGCCTAAGCCAGGCTGGTAGGCAAACATGTTTTCTGGGAAGGGTGGGCATTTCCAGCCGACTCTGTTAAGTACCATCTTTTCTGCCGTCTTGCTCAGGCAGCTTAGGAGGGAGATGGGGCGAGGGTTGTCAGGGTCCTGTGGTTTTGGGATGGGCTGAATGTATGCTCTGTTCCATGAGGCTGGTCTGATTCTTCGTGTGTATGTCGAATTGATCAGAGAGAGTAGAGCAAGCTCCCCTTGGGGCCCCATATTTAGAATCATTGTGTATGTGATTCTATCGGCACCTGGGGCTATGTTCTTAGAGCTTTTGCTTACTCTTAGTAGCTCAGTCAGAGAGAATGGAGCATCTGTTTCGTCTTCAGTGTTGATGGCCTCTTCTATTACTTCCCATATTGCAGAGGTGAGGTCCTGAAGAGTTGTTCTGGTGGTGATGGGGAGCTGGTTGGAGCTTGCTCTATGCGCGAATTTGATGGGGAGTTCTTCTGCTGCCCTGCTAGGATCCCTGTGGGGGGTGATTTTAGGAGGTTTTCCTTTAGCAAAGGAGTTAATGCTCCTCCACATCTGGCCCACAGAGGTGTGAGCATCTAGGGTGGAACACCACTCTAGCCATTTTTTCCTCTTGATGTTGCAAGTCTCTTCATGGACATGTTCTTTGACTGCCTGGAGAGTGCGGTAGGAGTCTTCAGTGCGACGTTTCCTGCGCATTTTCCGAATGACGTTGAGCCGGTGATTGAGTTCTTTAACTCTGTCACAGTAGTACCATCTGTCCCGATGAGTGGTGTGTTGTGGTTTGCAGAGGGGGATGGAGGAGTTTGCTGCAGCTTGCAGGGCATTGACTAGCTCGGCCTCTGCTTGGTCGATGTCTTCAGATGGTACGTAGGCTGAAAACCAATTGCTGAGGTGCTCCTGGAATCGGCCCCAGTCGGCCTTCTTGAAATTCCATCGAGGGGGAGGAGCAGGGATTTGGAAGACTTCAGGAATTGGCAGCGTGAGATGGATCCCATAGTGGTCGCTTGTGACCAGGGGATGAACTCTCCATGTGGCGTCCTGCTTTAGGGAATTGGAGACAAAGGTGCGGGCCAGTATTCCACCTCTGTCATGTGTTGGCTCATGATCGTTGAGCAGGGAGACATCTTCTTGGTCATCCAGCAGGCTCATGATGTGTCTGCCTGCAGCACAGGGGCGCTCATACCTGAATCTTGGATGGTGCGCGTTGAGGTTGCCTCCTATTACCAAGTCACGATGACTGACTAGCCCGAAGAGGGTAGTCAGGTCTAAGCTACCATCCCGTGGTCTGTAAATGTTGTACAGATCTATGCAGCTGCCCTGAAGTTGGATGTTAACAGCGAGGACGTGGACATCTTCGCCGCAGTAGACCGGTCGGGTTATTTCCTTGGCTAATAGGTTTTTCCTGATGAAGGTGGCGCTGACTCTGCTCTCCCCTGGAGACCAGTGCTGGTAGAATCCTTTGTATCCTGAGATTTTTGGAGTGTATTGCTCTGTGCACAGGGTTTCTTGAACCATGATGACATCAATGTTGTCAGTCTTGGCTATGCCTTCAAGATGTTGTACCTTGTGTCTGAGACACTGGGCGTTCCAGTGTAGGATCCCGAGATTAGACATCTTGATGATTTAAGGAGGTGGAGGTGGTGGGAGTGGTGGGTTGTTGAGGCTGCTGGTGGGTTCTGGAGATGAGGGCGTTGGAGACAACGGAGTGGGCTACTTCGACGACTTGATTGTAGGCATCTTGAGTGGTGGCTCTGGTA
>JAXCGZ010005835.1:0-37500 GCA_037179515.1 Halocaridina rubra
CTATCAGAAAGGAGATTACATCAAAATGAATGAGCTTTTTGCAGTTATTGACTGGAGAACCTTATTTTACAACAAATCTGTACAAGAAATGTATGACATCTTTTGTGAGAAATATGGGAAGATTGTAGATTGCTGCATACCTGTCACCAAAGTAGGTGTAATTCATGCCAGAGAGAAATGGTTCGATAATGGGTGTAAAAGAGCTAAGGAGTGGAGAGACAAATGCTGGAAAAGGTATAGGAGGAGAAAAAACATAAATGCCTGGCAAACCTACAAAAGAGCAAGAAATGACTACCTAAGTAAAAGGAGAGAGGCAGAGAAAGATTATGAGAGGGACATCACCAGGAAGGCGAAAGAAAATCCCAAGCTTTTCCACAGCTTTATCAGAGGAAAACTGAAGGTAAAAGAACAGGTTTTAAGGCTAAAGAGAGCGGATGGAAGCATCACTGAGACGGACGAAGAGATCTGCAAAGAATTGAACAAGGAGTTTCAGTCAGTATTTACAGTAGAAAATACCCCACCCCCTCAGATTGCAGTGATAGAAGCTCAAGGGCCGGTATTAGAGAACATCAACCTTACAGCCACAGAGGTATGCAAAGCGCTGATGGATTTAGATGTTCATAAAGCTACAGGTCCTGATGACATATCCCCTCATGTGCTTAAAAAATTCGCAAACACAATATCAGTGGCACTAAGTATCATATTTAAGGAGTCATTGGAGTCGGGGGAGATTCCAAGATGCTGGAAACAAGCAAATGTGATACCTATCTTCAAAAAGGGAAGGAGGGATACGGCTCTGAACTATAGACCAGTTTCCTTGACCAGCATAGTTTGCAAAGTTATGGAGAAACTACTAAGGAAACATATCTCTCTTCACTTGGAATCCTTCAACTTTTTGTCAGTGAGGCAACATGGCTTCAGAGAAGGAAGATCAACAGTAACAAACTTATTAGAATTTTATGATGAGGTAAGCCAAATCTTACAGGAAAGAGAGGGCTGGGCAGATTGCATATTCCTAGACTTCCAGAAAGCGTTTGACACTGTTCCACATGGGAGACTTATTAGGAAGCTGCAATCAATGGCTAGAATAGGTGGAAATGTCTTGGAATGGATAAAAACTTACTTAGAAGGAAGGGAACAGAGGGTTAGAGTAAGACACTCAGTGTCTGAATGGAGAAGAGTTAGTAGTGGAGTTCCACAGGGTTCAGTTTTAGGGCCACTTTTGTTCCTTGTATATGTAAATGACCTACCAGAGTCTGTAAATTCATTCATGAATATGTTTGCAGATGATGCAAAGATTGTGAAGAAAGTAAAAAACGAGAACAATGGTAGAGAACTTCAGGAGGATCTAAATAATCTGCATGAGTGGTCAGAAAAGTGGCTAATGAAATTCAATACCTCAAAATGTAAGGTAATGAGAATGGGTACAAGTGCAAGAAGGCCCAAGCTTGACTACTCGGTGGCTGGAGTACAACTTCAGGAGACAGAAAATGAGAGAGATCTAGGAGTAAACATATTGGCAGATTTGTCTCCAGAAATACATATAAATGGCGTAGTAAGGGCAGCATATGCATTCTTATCAAATGTAAGGGTAGCCTTCAGGCACATGGACAAGGAAATGTTCAGAAATATTTATGTAACCTATGTGAGGCCAAAACTCGAATATGCAGCCCCCTTTTGGAATCCGCACTTGAAAAAGCACATAGCTAAGCTTGAAAAAGTTCAAAGACATGCCACGAAACTGGTGCCAGAAATACGCAATCTCGGTTATGATGAGAGGCTGAGGGAATTAGACTTGCCATCACTCGAAGCTAGAAGAGTAAGGGGGGATATGGTGACAGTCTTTAAATTCCTTCATGGTTATGATAGAGTGGATAGGGATCGATATTTCGATATGGCTGGCTCTAGAACTAGAGGTCATAGTTTGAAGCTTCGGAAGAAAACTTGTTTGCAGGATGTAAGGAAATACTTTTTCAGTGTAAGAGTAGTTGATAATTGGAATTCGCTAAGCGAGGAGGTAGTTAATGCTACCTCAATCCATAGTTTTAAGGACAGGTATGATAAGTATCACTAAGTCTAAAAATGGAACCGATCAGGAGACGGGAAGATACGAGCTTTGGGCTCTTTCCCGTAAACACAATTAGGTAATCACAATTAGGTAATCACACACATAATGTTAGAGAGTATTTTAATGCTAAAGCAGACAATAGTTTTACAAAAAAGTGTATTAAATATCTGTGAAATTGAAAGCTGACCTGGAGGCAAGAAAGCACGAAAGACTCACCCGTCAGTATAAATAGGTAATCACACACTTATGTACTGTACGTGAGGTAAGGGCATTGCTGGTCTTGTTTTGGATTTACTAGCTGTGCTGTAAATGTTTTTAGTTTAGTTTCAGACTAAGGCCATGTGGTTATTTAAAGTTGTTTTTTAAGGAATGTTTGTATTTTTTTTAAAATTTGAAGTGGTTAAGAGGAGAATTTATTATTCCTTTTGTGACACGAGAAACAACCCCAAAAGTATCTTTGGGGAGAAATGAATTTAGAGTATATATATATATATATATATATATATATATATATATATATATATATATATATATATATATATATATATATATATATATATATATATAAGTGTGACTCAGGGACTGGCAAGAAAATTGTCCTCATTGAACCCGGCACCAATAAAAGTTTTGAGACATAAAAAGTAGAAGATTAAGGACAAAGCAGAAATGAGAGAATTATACACAATAGGAGAAGGACGAGCTGAAAAATTAGTCGAAGTAATGAAAGGTCGAGGGGAAAAAGCAGTCCCGACCAGTCTGCGAGCGCAATTCTCCTCGCAGTACTTGTGAGACGAATTTCTTCACGAGTGTTACACGGCCTCGGCAGCCGGGAAGGGATGCAACTCGTACTCATCCGAGCAGTGACGAAAATAGGAACGATAGATAAGAAAAAGGGATGATACATTACGCCGAAAAAAAGTAGAATCCGGATTAAAAGTAAGAGAAGTGTCATTGATGAATCTGATTCCATATACTCACCAGAGATGAAGTAAAAGAAGCAGCCCAGATGTGTGAACAGTATTCTAAGCAGGGCTGGATAAAATCGTTATAGATTCTAAGTAACTGTAAAGAGGAAAAGTAATGACTGTAATGAAACAGAACCCCCAACTTTTTAAATACAGATTTAAAAATTTGAATTATGGGACTCCTTCAAGACCAGTTAGAGGCTGTCTAGATTCCTCTTATGGTAATAGAATTAAGATGGTAAATTTCGTTTGGGTGGGTGGGTGATTGGGGAGAGAGAGAGAGAGAATTTTTCAGCATCCTAACATAGCCATACCTTTGTTCTCCTAATACCGCATATTAACAAATAAAGCAGTGCTCCTGTCTTGCTCTCAGTATAGATATCTTATGTGCATGTGCATATCTGAAGGTTAAAAATGAAGATGAAGGTCTTTAAGAAAGGATTACTTTTGATTTAAGAGCTTGATAAGCACTAATCCCCCTTTTGTGGATAGCGCTTTTCTTTCACCGACGACACAGATTCAGTGCAAAATTCTCTCTCTCTCTCTCTCTCTCTCTCTCTCTCTCTCTCTCTCTCTCTCTCTCTCTCTCTCTCTCTCTCTCTCTCTCTCTCTCTCTCTCTCTCTCTCTCTCTCTCTCTCTCTCTCACACACACACACACACAAGTACGTTGAAAACGACACTCCTTTGTAGCTAAATAGAAAATCTACGAAGGCCCTTGGTCCAATCGAACTCGGTACTTCCTGAGTATGATTTAGTCGCTAATTCTGATCGAATTTTCATTTTACTCGACATTGGTCGGATTCACCTATACGTTTTCGAACCTTTTTATTTCGCCCTTTAAAAACCCTTTTTATAATTATGTCGGTAGAGCATCAGCCGGGGGGGGGGGCGTAGCTACGGGAAATAAGTATTTTTGTTTTTTATTGTTTTTGTATGTGTTTATTTTCCTCCCTTTTCAATTCTGTTGATTCTCTTCAAAAATTATCATTTGTTTGGTGACTCAGATGTTACTGTATGTGTGTGTGTGTGCACAGTCGGTTAATTGCTTATTTTCACTAGCGGATTGTCAGTGTACTTAAAGTTCGAATCCTGGTCTAGAGTCTTTATATATTTCATACACGTACAAGTTTCCGAAAGAATGTCAAGGGAAGGGGTCACTTTGCCAGGAGTTGGAGCTCGAGGCGGAGGGGTGGCATTATGCCCGCAACATTTTAAAGGGAAACTGTGCATCCCCTCCGCCTGGTCTGAGTGAGTTTTGACCCACTACTGTAGCGGCTTTGGGAGGAGGGTTAGCCGTGGTAGATGGAGCCCGAGTGAGAGGCGCTGCAGCTGGTTTTACAGTACTCCTCCTCCTCCTGCCACAACCATCATCTCTGTTCACGAAGCCGCCGTCGTCACGCTTGGTAAAAGTAGTATAAAATTGTCCATTTTCACCAGTTGTACAGAGAAGATCACCAATTATCTCAGAATAATTGAAATAAATATACTCGTAATTCCACTGAACTTTAAGGTTAAATTCGTAAATCACTTGAGTTAAAAATTGTAAGCTGTGAGGGCACTATATCGCGCGTAATAAATGGATATTATTATATATTGCAAAACGTAGTCACCGTGGCCCAAACGGTAGCGTCCGCGCCTCTAAGGGGTCAGATCGAGGGTTCGCGCTCCGTCACGTTATGAGGTTAGCAAGGGCATGCACTCAGAGTAACGATCACATCTACCCAAACAAGTCCTTCGCAAGAAGGCACCCGTCCTAGCCCTTGGTTGAAAAGGGAATCCGTGACGTAAAACCGGAACATTATATATTGCAAAACGCTTGAGACATATATCTTCAGTGATGTCAGCAATTAGAGTGACGGCGGCTGCTTTACTGCCGATCGATCCATTTAGGTGGTTCTGCTGAGGACACCACATTCATCCTCCTCCTCCTCCTCCTATTCCTCTTCTTCCTTCCTTCACTTCCTCCTGTACCTCTTCCTCGTCCTTATTTTCCACCTCGTGTTATGTCGTAGGATACTATTATCAAGATTGGACCCCTCCCAGATCCGTCACTTTTAACCTTAGAGTATTGATGTTTTTCTATCCCGCACGTAGAATGAGGGATAAGTAGCAGCATCAGCTGTATTAGTAGGAGTACTGTAAAAACCAAAAAATTTCCAATGAACAATTGACACATTGAGTCTACACCTTTTTACATACCTCAACTCCAAAGTGTCATTTTGGGGTCTGTCATTGCATCACAAGAATTCGGGACTGAGTTTGGCCTCGCAAAAGTCGAAGTTTGAACTAAAGAGGATTGCAAAATGAAAAAATTTGCAAAAAGAATAACACATGCGGCTTATACTGCCTTTGTATTTGGTCTGAAATATGTGGGCCTGCATATCAAGAACAAGAACCGACACCGAAGATCAGCTACATCTACTTGAAAACAGCATTAGGAATGCATTCATTCCAGCTTTACCACCAAAATGAAGAGTTGAAGGTCTAGTCATCAGCTCCTTTAAAGTACCAAAAGGCCACATGAATTTATTTTGGTAGATCTTTTTCAAGCCCTAGACTTATCAGCAGATATCAGTGATTATTATATCCAAGAATTTTAGAAAAATAAATATCCTAAATTCGTCATGGTGAGCAAATGAAACAACTTTGCAGTGTTACCACAAGTATCATCTAAAATGAAAAAGAAAGATCCAAATAATTCAGGAGGTTAGAGCTTCTAACTGGCTCACATTATTTTCTAGTCAAGGCTTGACCTTTTTATAGATTTTAAATATGTCCTTGCCCTAGTAGTCACCGTGGCTCAAGCGGGAGCGTCCGCGACTCTGAGGCGTCAGGTCGAGGGTTCGCGCCCCGTCACGGTCGGAGGTTAGCAAGGGCATGCACTCAGGGTAAGGATTACATCTGCCAAAACAAGTCCTTCGCAAGAAGGCAACCGTACTAGCCCTTGGTTGAAAAGGGAGTCCGTGACGTAAATCCGGAACAATATGTCCATGCCCTGGTATGGATGCCCTGTTGAGAGTCTACCCGACCTGTGCAGATGCGAAGTTTTGACGAATATCAAGCTAGAATTTCTTCTCCTTTGTCAAGGTCTGCAATGCTTTTCCTCCGTGGAACAAAATCAAACAGCAGGGTAGAAAATGTAATGTATCCAAACTTGGAGAATGTCGTTCTTGAAAGTAGAATTAGAAAATAGGTTGACTGTATAAGTTAAGTAAGTAAAAAAGGAAAAGTTATTGAAGGAGATTGAGTACGCAATATGTTCTCCACTCTGTTCGCAGTCAGAGAATCTGGAAAAACGATTAGCCGTAATAGCAACCTATTCAAGCTTGGAGGGTTCCTTCAATGGAAATAGTAGTAGAAGTAGTAGTAATAGTAGTAGTAGCAGTTGTAATAGTTGTAGCAGAATCGTTTAGAGAAGAATAGGCATTCTTTCAATCTTTTCGGGCAGAGACTTGGCGTTTCCTTCGTTATTATTATTATTATTATTATTATTATTATTATTTTTATTATTATTATTATTGCTGTTATTTATTATTATTATTATTATTATTATTATTATTATTATTATTAGTAGTAGTAGTAGTAGTAGTAGTAGCAGTAACTTATAAAAGGGTTAGGTGTCTTACGGTCATGAATGAATTTCATGTCTATCTCTGATGCTTTAATAAGCCTCCTGAGTTACGCTCGTCTATATGACAGAAGGTATTTTTGGGCTCAACGAAATAAGTCTTCGAAAATATTATTAACTATTTCTTCGTGGAGCGATGCTTGTTCAACATTGTGTTTTTATGTGGTTTTGCGATCTTTAATCCTTCGAATACTCAAAAGCTGCTAAATAACACACACACACACACACACACACACACACACACACACACACACACACACACACACACACACACACACACACACACACACACACACACACACACACACACACACACACACACACACACACACACACACACACACACACACACACACACACACACACACACACACACACACACACACACACACACACACACACACACACACACACACACACACACACACACACACACACACACACACACACACACACACACACACACACACACACACACACACACACACACACACACACACACACACACACACACACACACACACACACACACACACACACACACACACACACACACACACACACACACACACACACACACACACACACACACACACACACACACACACACACACACACACACACACACACACACACACACACACACACACACACACACACACACACACACACACACACACACACACACACACACACACACACACACACACACACACACACACACACACACACACACACACACACACACACACACACACACACACACACACACACACACACACACACACACACACACACACACACACACACACACACACAGAGTGTGTGTGATACCTATCTTCAAAAAGGGAAGGAGGGATACGGCTCTGAACTATAGACCAGTTTCCTTGACCAGCATAGTTTGCAAACTTATGGAGAAACTACTAAGGAAACATATCTCTCTTCACTTGGAATCCTTCAACTTTTTGTCAGTGAGGCAACATGGCTTCAGAGAAGGAAGATCAACAGTAACAAACTTATTAGAATTTTATGATGAGGTAAGCCAAATCTTACAGGAAAGAGAGGGCTGGGCAGATTGCATATTCCTAGACTTCCAGAAAGCGTTTGACACTGTTCCACATGGGAGACTTATTAGGAAGCTGCAATCAATGGCTAGAATAGGTGGAAATGTCTTGGAATGGATAAAAACTTACTTAGAAGGAAGGGAACAGAGGGTTAGAGTAAGACACTCAGTGTCTGAATGGAGAAGAGTTAGTAGTGGAGTTCCACAGGGTTCAGTTTTAGGGCCACTTTTGTTCCTTGTATATGTAAATGACCTACCAGAGTGTGTAAATTCATTCATGAATATGTTTGCAGATGATGCAAAGATTGTGAAGAAAGTAAAAAACGAGAACAATGGTAGAGAACTTCAGGAGGATCTAACTAATCTGCATGAGTGGTCAGAAAAGTGGCTAATGAAATTCAATACCTCAAAATGTAAGGTAATGAGAATGGGTACAAGTGCAAGAAGGCCCAAGCTTGACTACTCGGTGGCTGGAGTACAACTTCAAGAGACAGAAAATGAGAGAGATCTAGGAGTAAACATACTGGCAGATTTGTCTCCAGAAATACATATAAATGGCGTAGTAAGGGCAGCATATGCATTCTTATCAAATGTAAGGGTAGCCTTCAGGCACATGGACAAGGAAATGTTCAGAAATATTTATGTAACCTATGTGAGGCCAAAACTCGAATATGCAGCCCCCTTTTGGAATCCGCACTTGAAAAAGCACATAGCTAAGCTTGAAAAAGTTCAAAGACATGCCACGAAACTGGTGCCAGAAATACGCAATCTCGGTTATGATGAGAGGCTGAGGGAATTAGACTTGCCATCACTCGAAGCTAGAAGAGTAAGGGGGGATATGGTGACAGTCTTTAAATTCCTTCATGGTTATGATAGAGTGGATAGGGATCGATATTTCGATATGGCTGGCTCTAGAACTAGAGGTCATAGTTTGAAGCTTCGTAAGAAAACTTGTTTGCAGGATGTAAGGAAATACTTTTTCAGTGTAAGAGTAGTTGATAATTGGAATTCGCTAAGCGAGGAGGTAGTTAATGCTATCTCAATCCATAGTTTTAAAGACAGGTATGATAAGTATCACTAAGTCTAAAAATGGAACCGATCAGGAGACGGGAAGATACGAGCTTTGGGCTCTTTCCCGTAAACACAATTAGGTAATCACAATTAGGTAATCACACACACACACACACAGAGCATTGCTACTCTTCCTTTGTTTATAAGTGTAAGAAGTACTCATACGTTTGTACGCTTAATCAGTCTGCTAGTCACACACGTGTTTTGATAAGGAAAGATTAGACTCCGAGGCAGAATAAAGTGTTCTTAATATCAAGATTGTTAATCTGTCATACACATCTTGATTGTCACAATGCCAAGGATTTCCTGTTAGAACTTTCATTTTTATATCTCATTTTAATTATATCTTCATGGAAAGTCTTTTGTATTAACTTGTATTACCTTATTTTCTAACGTTATATTCTAACATTTTTGTTTCTCTTTATGAAGTCTGAAGATGAAAGAAATGGCATATTTCATGAATTTATTGAATTTCAACTTTAGTACTCGAAGCCAATAAATTCTCTTCCTAGTGTTAGCTTTCTGCTCCGACTGACATTTTTTTTTTTTTTTTTTTTTTAAATCAAAAGTTAAGTAAGATCGAGAAGGATCATTTTCGTAAGAGACGACCACAAGATATCCTTTAGGTCGTGGGGAAGAAGGTGTTCCTTAATCATATTTATCACGTGTAGGAGACGACTGAAAGGGATAGCGGATCGGGCAAGCGAGAATGACTCTCTTTACTTGTTCTTTTTAACAACAAAATAACGGATAAAACAAAAATAAGTTAAAACAGATAAGTTATGATTACGATCTACTACCTCCGTTCTTGTGCCACAGGGTGTACTTCACCCTACTGGCTTCAGCTAGGGGATGTGACGTCATTATTATTATTATTATTATTATTATTATTATTATTATTATTATTATTATTATTACACCAGATATCTTAAAAAAATGAAAGGTGAACTCTTTAACAAAACAAGAGGAAATAAGATAATAGTTTTATCATTGCCTGTAATTGGGTGGGCGTGGTCCTTATACAACAAATGAATGATTTTTTTTATAATTTGTGACAATAGGATCGCCAAAAAAAAAAAAAAAAAACTCATCTGGCCTGGGCATCAAGAAAACATAGAAAGAGAAATGGGGAGTATTGTGCCTTGTTAGATGTGAAGGGATAATAAAGACATGTGCAACGAATATCCAAGAATATTCGGTGTTGATGTAGGTATAGAAAGAGAACCGTAACTGAAGGAAGACTTAACATCGAACTGTCCTTCAGCTGTAGTATCGCAGCGGGCGGTTGATGCCATGGGCCAACTTACTACATGGCGAACAGATTATGAAACTGCAAACAAATATTTTGATATATTTAAGTTATATATTTAATTTAGTTCATGTATTTTACCGTTGTTTGAGTGCTTTACCAAGGAGAGAGAGAGAGAGAGAGAGAGATTAATTGCTTTGGCGACCTTCTTAAAACGTGAAAAGTGGCATTTCGCTGGTGCTTAAGTAACAGTTACAGCAACTGATTGGCCTAGTCAAGTTCTTTATCTCGGTAGATGCAACTGGCTTACCCAGAACGTCCATAGTTTTATTGTGTTAATTTAGGGCGTATACGGCTTTCTCGTCAGCGCCCTTAAGAGACAAAAAGGAAAGGGGAATGGCTCTTGTCGTATGTAATCCTCTGTCAGCTCCTGAGGTTCAGTTAGTACACCATTAAATGAGTAGGACCAATGGTGGAACAGTTTATCCATGAGCCAGGGCTTTGACAAGGCCACTATTTTATTTTATTTTATTTTTTTGTACTTTTATTAAAGAAAAAATTCATGTATGGAAAACGAGAAAGTGACTTCACTTAATTTTTCATTGTAGCCGTAAAGGATTCTGCTTTACTTTTTTTGGGAGGTGAGTTTGGGGAGCAGGGGATCTTTGAATAATTAAGTGATGGCCCAGAACGTAAGTGCTTAGACAGATTTGCTTGTGTGGGTGGTTTCTGCCTGCCTGCTTGCTTGAACAAAGAAGGATGTTAGATTAAGCTTAATATACGGACGATATATTTCTTCTTGAGTCATATGTTTTATCATGTTGCATTTTCTTTTCTAAATTCTATTTATGTAACCGAGTAGAGCTTAAGCCTGGCATCTATGGCTTATCTTCGCCATAACTAATAGGGGATAAGAAATTGAGGATGATGCCCTCTCTCAATTGTTAGTAACTCCTGCCAACCCAACAGCATCAGTGAAGACACCCATTACATATGTGGGTCAGTAGTAGAATAGTGTCCTCGACAGTTCGGGTTTTTGATAACAGCAAAATACACATCAATTAGTGTATACACTAACCTTGCTGAGTACTACAGATGGGGCCCACCCTCTTTTCTCCCCAAGGAAAATTCTGAAGAAGGAATGATCGTGTCACTCTGGGAAATTACACTCTCTATCTTAGCAAGAGGGTCTGCCCCTCCTTTTTCACTTTCTATATTACATTTTCGTGCTTCCCCTAAAACCTTCACATCGTCTTCCCCCGTTTCTAGTGACTACACCCTGAAGGGATAAGAGACTTTACTTGAATCTGTCGCTCATCCCCCCCCCCCTTTATCCCATCCCAGTGACTCGTATCCGTACACACTTCTTCCTGTTGTCATAAGCTACTCTCGAATCCTCTGAGCTAGGGGGGTTTTGCAGACAACTCATATATGTATTCGCGCAGTTTCGTCAAACTTTCTCTTCTACTCTTTTCTGCTTACCCCTTTAACATCTGCTTTCATCTTTTTTTTTTTTTTTTTTTTTTTTTTTTTTTTTTTTTTTTGAGACTTACTTCCTTTTCTTACTTTTTCTTCCTTCTTCAGATGAGTTGCGTCATTTTCACTCGTCCTTTATTCTCCCTCTCCTGATCTTCCTAACCCTTTTTCCTGCTCTACTCTCCAAAGTATTCCCAAATACTCTCTGCCTCCCCCCCCTTTTTTCCTGCTCTGCTCTCAAAAGTATTCCCAAATACTCTCTGCCTCCCCCCCCTTTCTTCCTGCTCTACTCTCAAAAGTATTCCCAAATACTTTCTGCCCTTCCTTTTTTTTTTTTTTTTTTTATTCTACTCCTTTATTTTTATTGTCCTTTCTCCAGATCTTCCCGAGTTTTCCTTCCTTCTCTGCTGCGTTCTCTTGCTTCCTTTTACATTCTATTTTTTTTTTTACGCTTCCTTCCTCCTTAGAGGATTTAAGCCTTGTCATTTTCACTCTGTGCTTGAGATGCACTTCCGATTGCAAACGTCTCCAAGCGGAAACGACTTCTAAGTGCTTTCAAGCAGTAGCATCACAAGATGTCAAGGGATTTGTGTCTTAATGTATATATTCTTATCATAGGTACAGTATCTATCTGTCTGACGTGTGTAGTATGTATGTATGTGTGTGTATTTATGTATGTATGCACCGTAGATATTACATATATGTGTATGTATATATTCACATTCATTGCAAATGTATATAATATACCTCCCCACGCATATATGTATATAACGTACATATTTATATGTTCGTATGCATCCATGCACGTTTGCATTTACAGTAACATCATTACAGCAAACCTCCTATTCATTTTGCCATGTTTTTTGTCCATGTAATTAACGTCATTTGTAAAAGGTGTCGTATGCCATTATCCATCCTAATCGATGATCCTTGTTTTTATCTATTTTGGCTTGAAAGCCCGATTTCTAGATAGACAATAAAGTCAGTTAGATAGACAATAGAACACATATGGATTGACACCAAAACCTGGTTTTTTTTGATAGACACTATCTGAATATTTTAATGGCGTCCCAATTATCAAATTTTAATTGTGTGAACGACTTTCTACCAAGTGACATTATCATTGTTTGTTGAATGATGCGTTGTTCCCTTTTCATTTAATTGATGTTCATAGAGAGAGAGAGAGAGAGAGAGAGAGAGAGAGAGAGAGAGAGAGAGAGAGAGAGAGAGAGAGAGAGAGATTTTTTCTCTTAACGTAAAAATTTCGACTACTGCAGATAGCCATCACTACCACTTGCTGGTGGAAAAATTCATATTTCTCTCTCTCTCTCTCTCTCTCTCTCTCTCTCTCTCTCTCTCTCTCTCTCTCTCTCTCTCTCTCTCTCTCTCTCTCTCTCTCTCTCTCTCACATACACACGCACATACACACACCTCAACAGGAAGATCCATCTGGTTATATTATTGACCTCTGACCCTCCTCTTACACCTCCATCTCTTAAACATCTTCCTCCTTTTCCTCTTGACTTTTTTTGCTGCCTGTGTCATTACATTTTAAAGGTGAGATGATGATGATTATTATTATTATTGTTATTATTATTATTATTATTATTATTATTATTATTATTATTATTATTATTATTATTATTATTCTATTTTATTGACCATTTACTGTCTGAGCTTTCCCAGCTTTTCTTTCATTTCTTATCTCTCCTACATCCTCTTTTGCCCTTTATTGTTTTTCTTATTTTTTTTTATTTCCATTCTTTGTTCTGACTTCAGGTCGTCCAGTTTTTCATGTCTGGACCCGAGTTGTGAGTCCAAATTGCCCCGGAATTGATCATTAATGGCTTAGAATATTATGAGGATTCTCGATTAACGGCGAGGTATTCCCGACCTAATATAAATACTGTTGAGAGAGAGAGAGAGAGAGAGAGAGAGAGAGAGAGAGAGAGAGAGAGAGAGAGAGAGAGAGAGCAAATTTGTGTGCTCAATTTACCTAAATTTTCTAAGTTACGTTCCTAGGCAGCTTATTACTTTTAACTCTAAATTTTACATTTTAGATATTTAAGGAAATATATAATATATTTTTATTATGAATATGATAAATGCTGCATTGGCCACAGCTCTTCTTTTCATTCCAATAATTTAATGGTTTATCGCGCAGTTTCCGATTTTCTTGGCTCTAAGAATACATACATATACCTTGGCTGTTTCCCCCTTTAATTGGGGGGTGGCCGACATCAAAATAGGAAAACAGTTTGGGGAGAAGTTATTCTCCCCTCTACTCCCCCTCTTCTTTGACGTCTCACAGGAGGTTGGTACAAGGGGGGGATTCCTAGTCCCCCCGCCCCGTCCACTTTTAGTCGTCTTTTACGACACGCAGGGAATACGGTGAGGCTATTCTAAGAATAGATTAAAGGTAAAATACCAGTTTATATTAATTAACGTATCATCCATTTATGTTCGTATTTTTCTTTTGTTAGAGTATGAACTCAATTTGACGTGGGAACGAGAGCAGAGCATTACCTATAATTAATCATAAACACATTAATAATCAATGAAAATAATATAAATGAAAAAAGGAAAATATTTCTTTTAGTCTCGGATTAACACGTAAGATGGAGATGAGATTTAAGTATGAATTGGGTCAGATATGTGTGTGTGTGTGTGTGTGTGTCATGAGTTACATGACTCGCATTTCTGCCCTTATGGAAACCCCAGGAAATGGAAATACTCTCTAGTACGGGAAACGCCACTCTGCTAATTATTTACTATTCACGAATTCCGTTGAATTGCCAAAAGGGCTTGTTAGCTACCCAAGGGATGTCCCTGCTCTTGTTTCCTCATCCTCAAGTGGCTCTGGTGAAGAGAAGTTGTACGATTCACCTTGAGATAAACTCGTGACTTACTGGATGAAAGCCAAGGGTCACTTTCCCCTGAGCCGTCTGTATAAGGTTTTAAAACTGCAACTTAAGTTCCACTCTTTTATTACCGGATATGCCGAATAATCGCTGACAGCAACACTAGGATAAGTGGACAACAGTCGGTTCCTGTACTGCAGAAAAAAAAGGCAAAACACTTTTCATTTTGATTATAGAATCTTTTATAATTTCATCAACTGTTTCTGTTCATTTCTTGAATAATTATTGTTTGTGATATCAGGAATCGTTTATATTTTTGGGAAAGTATATATATATATATATATATATATATATATATATATATATATATATATATATATATATATATATATATATATATATATATATAAACTTTCTTGTAGGAGGCATAGGAATGTAAAGAAGCAAGGTTAAGTAATAAAAATTGACATTATGCTGACTTGCCTGATTTCTGAAATGTATATATGTGTGTGTGTGTGTGATTACTACTATTACAACTACTACTGCTGCTGCTGCTGCCACCGGACAACATCATTTAATAGGGAACTATATTAGCTTAGTGTGCTAGACCATGGCCCGATTTCTTAAACAGTGTACAGTAAACTTAGGATACCATATTGTTAGTCAGCTAGACACACAAATGGATTTAATAAACGCATCTGACACGGTTCTGTGTATTGCTAGGTTCCGATTTCTTAAACAGTGTAAACCTAGGATACCATATTGTTAGTTAGCTAGACACACAAATGGATTTCATAATCGCATCTGACGCGGTTCTATGTATGGCTAGGATCCCGCAAGTGATTCTAGCCATACACAGAACCGCGTCAGATGCGTTTATGAAATCCGTTTGTGTGTGTCTAGCTAACTAACCATATGGTATCTTAAATTTACACTGTTTAAGAAATCGGGCCTAGGATCCCCCCATGGGGGATCCTAGTCATACACAGAACCGCATCAGATGCGTTTATGAAATCCATTTGTGTCTAGATAACTAACAATATGGTATCCTAGTGTCGCATGACTTCCGTCATGCTGAAGCCAGAATCTGAAACTTGTAACAAATCTTGAGGGGTAACGGTTGGTCGAGGGCACAGATATTTTATTACAATGTTTGTAGAAAGTGTCAAGGAGATATATGACCGGAACCGTGAGACTTAGGATCTGGCATCGAGTACCGGGAGAAGGGCAGGAAAGGCCAGGAAGTTAGCCATTTCCTAAACCACAAGAAACACAAACTTGTGGCCCGTACGTAAGTACATGCCCTGGAGAGATGCCCAATGGCTCCTCCCCGGAAGTAGGCGGGATTCCACTTCGAACCTGGCGTTGATTTGCAGGACTAGATGTCACTTGATTTCATTGGCAGAATTGGATGTCAAGCCACGCCCTGCCCCTGGGGGTATTTCAAGAACCACCCAGGGCAGAGACAGTTAGTTAGAACTTTGCCAGGGGCACGAATAGATCAGAGACTTGAGTTAATCATAGGGTGGGGGCATTGAGGCGTCGAAGTTGTGTTGTACTCTAGAATAAATATAAGCAAAGGAATTTACTGCTTGTCCATTCTTACCTTGTAACCGTCAGGTACTAGTAATTAACACGTAGCAAAGAAAAGCAATACGTCAGTGGTGGCAGCGCGGTACGGATCTTCACGAGAAAAAAAAAAAAAAAAAAACATACGAAGAGACAGGTGAATGCCAGTGCAGACCCGTGCAGAGAAAACAAGAATGGCAAACGCACAAGACCAATATCTCCCAAATTCGGAAATGGGCGACGACGAGAAAGACCGGAAAATCCTCGAATTGGAGGAGCAAGTGCGGCGCCTACAAGCACGCGCCGACGCCGCTCCGTCGAGAAGGAACCCGGTCGACGTCGACACCCCCGACAGTGAAACCGACGCCTCAAACATCGACGAACAGCCTGCCGCTCCGAACCCCGTGGTGACACAGGGAACGCAGCAGGCCATGCCCCCTTTCTGTGCCCTGGTGGTAAAGGCGCCACGAGTCAAAGATTCACCTTTACGCTTTGACGGCGCAAACGTGGAAGGCCTCGAGTATCCTTCTATATTTCCCGCAGCTGATTTTTTGACACACTTAGGTTGGCGGATGAGAAGTGCTGAGTGGACCGACGAGTACCGGATTAACGAAGTAGTACAAAGGTGCACCGGATTCGCGGCCGAGACCCTCGGTAGAGACGAATGGTCGGAAATAAAACAGTGGGGAACTTTTAAGGATCGATTCCTAAAAATGTTCACAGTGCGACAAAGCGAAGACACGCTCATAGCTGAGATCCAAAACAGTCCCCGAAGGCGGGGAGAGCAGTTGAGTTGGTACGCGACAAGGATTGAAACATTAACGGGTTCAGTGAGTGAAATTGTCGATAACCCGTACATGCGACAAAGTATTGTGCGGAGCGCCTTACGGAAAACTGTTCCAGAGAAATGCCACTTTCTGTTGAAATCCAACACCCCGGTCCCCGAGCTCGTGCGTCTACTGCTGAACTGGTTCGAGAGCCACCCTGGTCATGGGCTTTCGGAGGAGGAAGTTGAAAGAGAAAGACTCATGCGACCCACCGCGAGCCCCGTCGCAGCCATGACGAACGAGCGAGGACCGAGATTCCGAGACGCGCAGGCAAGATGGTGCGCAAGGTGTGGCGGCACAGGTCACTCCCAGGACTGGTGCGTGACAACGGCCCCACCGGATGTAGTTTGCTACAACTGTCTGGGGGCCGGACATCGGGTTAGAAAATGCCCCTCGCCGAGGATAACTCGCGAAGTCGGGCAACAGGCGTTCTGGACAAAAAAAAAAACGCCGACGCCCCGACGGGAACCCCCAGCGAACGGTCCGAACACCTCCGGTCGAGGAGCTATCGCTCCTCCCGAACGAGAAGTAGTGGACATCACGAGACCACCTCCTCAGCGCAGATAAGTACTTGTAGTTTCTATCTAATGAGTAACGGGATCTTGCTAGTAGAAATTGCGGTCGGTGGAATCCGCCAAGTTGCTTTGTTAGATACGGGCTCAGCCGTATCATTAATTGACCGTAGTATTGTTGCAGACCCCCTCACTAAATTAGATACGCCAGTAGTTATTACCACTTTGGGCGATAATACCCCGAACTTTGTTAGAGTTAAAGAAGTGGTGAAACCCGTGATTGCATTTGAAGGGTGCCCCACAAGATTCAAATGTGCTTTTTTTGTTGTACCTAGGCTAAGTGTCGAACAGGCGAAAGTAATAATTGGTTTCGAGGACATGGTAAAAATGGGAGTTAGTATTGTTAATGCACGCGGTAAAACTACCGTAACGGTAAATGAGAGCGAAATAGTTGCACGTTCCGCGCGCGCGTCAGTGTCTGCATGTGTGTTACAAGAGAAAAACGATGACTACATCGTGACGCTTCGGGAAGAAATTATTGAGAGCGGTACTGCATGCGTTTTAGAAGTTATTACCTCGCGAGTAATCCCGAACGCTCGAGCCTTATGTGCAGAATTTGTCGGAGAGTACGCGGATTTTTTTCCTAATAAACTGCTAATGGTCCCTGAGGGATCGCGGAAATTAACTGTAATGTGCGCAAACATGTCGCCGATCCCGCTAGTTATTCCTAGAAACACGAAAGTCGCCGAATTCGAGGAAGTGTGCGAGTGTTACAGCGTAAATTTCACAAGGGTCGCGGAAGACCCCGAGCGCATCATAAATTTGCAGACGTTAGCGAGAGGACTGAGCGCTGCTGAACATTCTACTTTTATGACTGAACTGGTCGCTAAATATTATGATGTTTTTGCGTTAGATAACGACCCCCTTGGAGAATGCACTCTCATGCCTTTTGATATTAACACAGGAAGTCACCCCCCCACCTTTGTCAAACCCTATCGCACTCCGTTTGTATACGAAAAAAGGTTAGAGGAAATGGTGTCTGATCTAGAGAAAAAGGGAGTCATTAGCTTGTCTAAAAGCCCTTGGCACAGTCCCATAGTGGTAGTTAAGAAGAAAGACGGAGATCTTCGTTTGTGCGTGGATTTCCGCAAACTGAATTTGCTCACTGAAGGCGATAAATTCCCCTTCCCCATAATTGAAGATGTATTGTGTCACGTTAGCGGCGCTAAGTATTTTTCCACTCTCGACCTCCTGGCGGGTTACCACCAGGTAGTCTTGAAAGAGAAGAGTAAAGCGAAGACCGCTTTTTCAGTAAATAATAAACTTTACGAGTATAATCGTTTGCCTTTTGGGTTAAAAAACGCCCCCAGTCATTTCAGCAGACTCATGACAACCGTTCTCCTAGGCCTCATCGGTAACGCCGTGTTAGTGTATTTAGATGATTTAGTCATAATCGGACAAACCTTTGAAGAACACGCCCGGAACCTCATTTCCGTTTTAGAAGCCTTAAGACAGAATAACCTGCGCGTGAAATTATCTAAGTGCCAGTTTTTCAAGGCCGAAGTAGAATTTCTCGGGCACAAGTTGTCACCCGCGGGCGTGGCAGTATTACACGATAAAGTAAAGGCCATTGAAAAGTTCGCACGGCCAAAAACGTGTAAAGATGTTAGATCATTTCTCGGACTTTGCTCGTACTACCGTAAATTCATTGAGAAGTATGCGGACATTTCCCGTCCCTTAGACAGGCTCCGAAATGCTCACCAGATTTGCTGGACGTCCGAGCACGAGACCGCGTTCGTAGCTTTAAAGAAAGCCCTAATGTCCACTCAAGTACTCGCTTACCCTAAATTTGATCGGGCGTTCTACGTCACGTGCGACGCTTCCGACGTTGCGATCGGCGGAGTAATATCACAGGACGATGACGAGAAGAGAGACCGCCCCATTAGTTTCGCTTCCCGGGCGCTCACCGACACTGAGCGGCGGTATTCCACCATCGAACGAGAAGCACTCGCTATCGTGTTCATACTAGAAAAGCATAAATATTTCCTACTTGGATATCCAGTAATAATTCGTAGCGATCATTTGCCGTTGAAGTACGTGTATGCAAACCCACTGAATAACCAAAGGCTTTCCCGATGGCTGTTAAGACTTATGCAGTTTAATATACAGGGGTTTGAGTATGTACCCAGAAGTCATAGGGAACCTTTCTTACAACTGTAGTAGTGACATAGGTTCAAATTTTCATCCCGAGATCTGCTTCGAAGGTACGTGTGGATGGCCGTACGGAAGAGAATCGCTGTGACGTTGCAGGTCTCCTGCGTGGTGGTCTTAGTCAAGATCGGCCGAGGGCGGGACGAGGAAGCCGGGCTGGAAGGATTAGCGGATGGTACCAGTCCTTGTCCTTTTTGTTTTGCCTATCCGAGTAAAGGAGATATGGCAACAAACCTGGGCCTGCAGCAAGGACAGCGAGGGAGTGAAAAAAAAAGAATCCCCGAGGGAAACCGTGGAATCGCACCTAGCAAAAATTCATGAGCAAGGGCCAGAGAAAACAAAAGTCGTCCTAGACAGAGAAATTAAAAGTCGTCCTGGACAGAGAAAACAGTCCTAAAAAAATAAAAGTTTTAAACTACTTTAAAAAAAAAAACCCATGTAATCTTGATGAAATCCCAGAAACAAGGAAATAATCCCTATACATGTCCAAACTTTAGTGAAGAGAGAAAGAAGGGTATTTAAAAAATCCCTTATTAGTTAATTAAAATTACCCCCGTATTAGAACTGAAAAAATGGGAAAGAAAATGTCCCCACCGTCTTTTGTGCTAAAAAGACAAAATATTTTTATTTTTATGTTTATTTTTTTTTGTTTTACTAGCTTTAAGATAATTTTAAGCGAAAACTCAGAGTCTCCCTTAGATATAGTGTTGAATAAGTGCCATTGATAAATTGTATGATTTGAACTAAGATTAATAAGTTGTTTTCTGCTTAAATAATATTAGTGTTTTGTTTTAGCATTATTATTATTTGAATTATGATTTAATCTTTAGGTTCATTAAGTTTTTATATTAAGTGGTCTCTGAATAGTAATTGCATATCGAGACAGTAAATGTTTTGACTTTACACACAGTAAAACATGTTTTGTTTCAGGAGTAGTTTTTAAGGCTTAATTTTAAGACAAATCAATGCCCCTAATAATGATAGGAATAGAATTTATTAAGATAAGGTCTCTTATAGAAATTACTGTTGATGTTATGGTCTATATCATTTTAAATGTGTATACATGCCAATACTCTACCTCATTTGTTTGCTAATGTGCTACATAAGTCATGATTTTACCGTAATTAACTCAATTTAGTCTTTTAAAGAAACGAGAGAAGTAGATGAATTAATGTTTTGATTTAAACTGACTTTTGATCTTAATTAATGTTTGATATTAGTTTCACACTGGAATTATATTGTTTAAAGTTATGGTTGTTTAAATATAAGAATATGTTTGTATTACAGATTTCCAACAAGGAAATAGACCCTGCATGCTCTAGTTGTCTGTAAAAGTACTATATATATGTTATGTTTGTGTAATTTGTATAGGATTCATAGAAATAGGAATTCTTAGAAAATAGCTTAAATAATTCGGCCCCATTTCTATTGTAAACTAATGTTAGCTAGGATATGTCCGAGAGCTCTCGGAAAATTAGCCCATGCTTCGACTGAAATAAGAGATATTTCAGTTTTGGTTGGGAGGGATGTCGCATGACTTCCGTCATGCTGAAGCCAGAATCTGAAACTTGTAACAAATCTTGAGGGGTAACGGTTGGTCGAGGGCACAGATATTTTATTACAATGTTTGTAGAAAGTGTCAAGGAGATATATGACCGGAACCGTGAGACTTAGGATCTGGCATCGAGTACCGGGAGAAGGGCAGGAAAGGCCAGGAAGTTAGCCATTTCCTAAACCACAAGAAACACAAACTTGTGGCCCGTACGTAAGTACATGCCCTGGAGAGATGCCCAATGGCTCCTCCCCGGAAGTAGGCGGGATTCCACTTCGAACCTGGCGTTGATTTGCAGGACTAGATGTCACTTGATTTCATTGGCAGAATTGGATGTCAAGCCACGCCCTGCCCCTGGGGGTATTTCAAGAACCACCCAGGGCAGAGACAGTTAGTTAGAACTTTGCCAGGGGCACGAATAGATCAGAGACTTGAGTTAATCATAGGGTGGGGGCATTGAGGCGTCGAAGTTGTGTTGTACTCTAGAATAAATATAAGCAAAGGAATTTACTGCTTGTCCATTCTTACCTTGTAACCGTCAGGTACTAGTAATTAACACGTAGCAAAGAAAAGCAATACGTCACTAGATTTACACTGTTTAAGAAATTGGGCCCATGTCAGGTACGATGTGGTGATGCTCAAGTTTAAGAAAGGCATCATACCAGAATGGGTTATGAATATTAACAAAGTTATGCAGTTGAAAGAAACATTTGGCAGTCACAAAAGCTCATGATTCCATGTCAAGGTGTCCCAGCTCTTGGAACGGACTGCCAGAGGACATAAAATTAATAGAAACAGCAACGTTAGTTAAAAGGAAAGTGAGAGCACATTGAGTTATCAATATGCGTGTGTATGTGCGTGTGTACGTGATAAAGAGAGAGAGAGAGAGAGAGAGAGAGAGAGAGAGAAAAAAAAAAAAATAGAGAGATATGTGAAGGGATAATAAGAGATGTGCACGAATATGCAAGAATAGTCGGTGTTGATGTAGGCATAGAAAAAGAACCGTAACTGAAGGAAGACTTAACATCGAACTGTCCAGGACAGTCCTATCTAAATCCAAAAGATCCTTCAACTGTAGTATCAAATGTGTAATACTAAGGAGAAAATATGCCGTTAGAATAAAAATACATAACATACATTACAAGTGGAACTTTAGGAGGTGATTCCAACCAGGAGGTCTCAATTTCAAGTCCCCAAAGTTGAGTGTACAGTCTCTACGCCAGAACCCTCTGATTGTATGAAGGAAAGATTCCAACGCTAGATAACACCTTTCCCGTCTGCATGCCCTCTGAGTACACCATAGGATGTGTGGCGTCTCCGATGGAACAGAATTTTCACAAGCTGGGGGCTTAATTAAGGGTGATAATGACCGTCTCGCGACACTGATGTAAAGTCGAAAGAAATATTAAGAGGATTTCCTGAAGAAAATGAAGAAAAAAGTAAGAGAAAAAAAAAAAAAAAAGCGCCCAGAAGGAAATTAGGAGACGTAAATCATGGAAGGCAGAGGAAGAGGAGATAAGTGTAAAGGAAGAAGATAAGAAAAAAAAAAAGAGAAAGATATTACAATAAAAAAGAGAGACGAACTCTGCGAGGGATAATGATGAGAACAGTGGTATATTAACTCTAGCAGCAAGGAATAAAGATTTATGTGGAAGAAGAAGAAGGGTTAAATAAATCATAAAGTAAATAAAACAATTACTAATAAATAATAAATTAACAATAAATACAAATAAATATTTTCCCATTTTTTTCTCTGTCTTTTCAGATAACCTCAAGGTCATACTTTATAATTAGGGGAAATTATAAAGTATGATATTTTCCATTTGGCAACAATATTATTCACTCCTTATTGCCATTTTCCACAGTTAATAACTCCTCTACTACTAGGACTATTTTCTTTCAATTAAAAAAATAAAGGAACCACAACATCATCATTCAAGTTCAAATAGGGTTATGGCGCTATGGCTATTCATTCTTAAAGGTCCTCTGATTGGGAAGCAATGTGAACAAACTGTCAGACAGTTTTCCTTCACTTTTTAAATTATAACTACATTCAACCTTACTTCCTAAGTCGACTTTCTGAAACTACTACTGACACTAATACTATTACTACAACTATTATTATTATTATTATTATTATTATTATTATTATTATTATTATTATTATTATTACCAAAGATTTTACCTCTTGCTGTCGGGATTAGAACTTGAGACCTGTAGTGCAGCTGTCTATGTTACTGTGGGCGGCGTCTTAAGCTGTGGATTTCTGTTTAGCGATGTTATTGTTGTTTTAATTGCCCTCCAAAACATTTCTCCTTATCTGCTTAGACAGGTGAACAGATTTCATTGTAAAAATGAACCAGTTCACTGGTGGAACAGAATCTTTGCGAAGTCTGTTTCGATATAGTCTTGCACATCATCATCGTCATCATCCTAAGGTTGAATTAAAATGGAATGGTTGACAAAGTGCTTATTTTTTAATATAATTATTCATTTGTATAGATAGATATAGATACCTTTTTTAAAACTAATTAGAATTACTGGTAGATAGACACTTTATTAAACAGGTAATCAGTTGGGTAGTTAGTTTGATTGCTCAGTAGGAAGCTCGCCAGTTACGGTGATAAGTAAGTTGTTAATAAGATTATGTACGTACAGAGGTAGGTAGATAGATTGTTGTGTTGGGAGTTAAACTAGTAAGTGAATGATTTGGTAAAGTAGATAAGCAGTCAGATTTATGGATAGATAAATGTAGTCACCGTGGCTCAAACGGTAGCGTCCGCGACTCTGAGGCGTCAGGTCTAGGGTTCGTGCCCCGTCACGGTCTGAGGTTAGCAAGGGCTGGCACTCAGGGTAACGATTACCTCTGCCAAAACAAGTCCTTCGCAAGAAGGCAACCGTCCTAGCCCTTGGTTGAAAAGGGAATCCGTGACGTAAAACCGGAACAAATGTATGGATAGATAAATAAATGGATCTTTGCCTCTTATGTATCTTAAGTTCATGCTGTCAGTACCTCCTGTAACTGTTACATAATCAGTGTCATCTTGCATTTCCTGCCCCATTTCTTAATCCATTACTGTGTACTGTTACAACAACAGCAACCTTGTAATGAACGCCATAACGAGGGTGTGTTATCGAGTACGCCCGCGAATGTTCGAAAACTACCCCGAACTTTTTCTTCACATGTTTCGCACCCAGAATACATAACTATTTGCGCTATTTTGCTGTGTATCTCACTTAATATTTTCTCCATATTTTGCAGCAAAATTGCTGGTGTTTACCTGCCATTGTACTTGTACATAAAAACAACGTAGCGGATGAGACATATAAATATATAAAATAGTAAGATATCGTCAGCGATTGTTCACGAACTTCCGTGGGCGCAATGATTAAAATATTCTCCCCATGTTGTAGCTGATAAATGCTAGTTGCACACGTGTGAGGGCAAAAGGTCTTCTTTTAGGGCACTGGGGCATTTCGGATGTGCCTCAGGGGCACAAAAGAAAGGCGTTGGGGTGGGGTTAGTGGAGGGGAAAATTGCTGATAGGAAATGAGTGGAGAGATAATTAAAGGGAAAGAAGATGTAACTGAGAAAGAGATGAAGAAGCACAAGACCCTGCAGGCGAGGAAAAAGAAATGTTTATAAAATAGTATAAAATAAGAGGAAGAAATAGCTGAGAAAGACAGAGATGAAGGAAAAAAAACGAAAGGACTTAGAGGTTTAGGAACAGTTAAATATGTACGGGGGAAATAAACTAAGAAAATGGAACTAAATACATAATTGAGGAAAAAGTTGTAGACATAAATAGGAGATGGCTAAGTCAAGGCAAAAGTAGACTTTGTAGGAAGGAATAAATTATTGGAAAATAAGACATGTAAATATATTTAAAAAAAAAAAAATTATTTCCAGCTTACACTGGTTACTAATACATAAACTTAAATGATACAAAAATATAAAGTATTCAGGAAATATTACATTAGAGAGATTAAATGTATTTGTACAGTTATATATGACTTAATTATATACTGTGTAACTGAAGCTGAAATTCATGAATCAGAGAATTCATAATAATAATAATAATAATAATAATAATAATAATAATAATAATAATAGTGATGATATTATTATTATTATTATTATTATTATTATTATTATTATTATTATTATTATTATTATTATAATGACTTGGTTTTCAACTTACTCTAAGTTTGAATATTGAAATTTATAGGATACGGTTATCTATAATATTTGTGAAAACTTACTCTATGGAAATGGAAGGCTTTTGTATAATATACATGTGAACAAAGTTAAGAATAATTAGTAAAGCAAGAGCTTGGACAAGAATGGAGCATACGGCGTGGTAGAAGCTAACTTACAGAAACCACAGATGATAATAATAATAATAATAATAATAATAATAAATAATAATAATAATAATAGTCATTTTTAATGTACTCTTGTCATTATTATTTAAATTGAAAAGATTCAGATACAAAATATTTGAGATACTGTTGCTAAAAGGAAGTAAGTGACGTTGCACAGATATACAAACCAAATGATGAGTTTTACTGTGAATGAATTTACACTTTGCTTTTTATTATGATTATATTAGTACGCGACGAAATGTCACTTCTTATCTAAAAAAGAAAAAAAAGACACGATTTTCTGACAAATCATACAGATAAGAGCAAAGCAAGAGAGAAAAGAAAGGATAGATAACAGAGGTAATGTATGAGGTGAATGATGGATGCTTGAAGTAGACGGCTGATGAAAAAGAAAAAATATTAATGGGGAGATGAGTCGATCTCAAAGGCCGGAACTTGGGGGATGGTTCTAATATAGCAGGTGGTAGAACGTCTCATCGGCGGATGTAGAGGCTCCTGCTCCACCTACTCCTCCTCCTCCTCCTTCCTGTCTTCTTCTTCTTCTTCTTCTTCTTCTTCTTCTTCTCCTTCTCCTTCTCCTTCTCCTTCCTCCTCCTCCTCCTCCTCCTCCTCCTCCTCCTCCTCCTCCTCCTCCTCCTCCTCCTCCTCCTCCTCCTCCTCCTCCTCCTCCTCCTCCTCCTCCTCCTCCTCCTCCTCCTCCTCCTTCTTCTTCTTCTTCTTCTTCTTCTTCTTCTTCTTCTTCTTCTTCTTCTTCTTCTTCTTCTTCTTCTTCTTCTTCTTCTTCTTCTTCTTCTTCTAATATTACGTATTCTCTTTTCCGTATCATCTTTCACTTTTCCCATTTTTCCATTTCTTCTTTAGCATACCTCGTTCTCCTAAAAGTCTCTTTTCGTTCTTTATTTCGATTCACCGTGGCTCAAGCGGTAGCATCCGCGACTCTGAGGCGTCAGGTCGAGGGTTCGCGCCCCGTCGCGGTCTGAGGTTAGCAAGGGCATGCACTCAGAGTAAGGATTACATCTGCCAAAACAAGTCCTTCGCAAGAAGGCAACCGTCCTAGCCCTTAGTAGAAAAGGGAGTCCGTGACGTAAAACCGGAACGATTTCGATTCACCTCCTCCTCCTGTTATCCAGCTTCCCATTTCCTTTTCCTCTTCTTCCATTATATCATATTTCCTCCTCTTCCTTTATTCCAATTCTTCCCCTCGTCTCTTTCTTATATTCTAATTCTTCTTTTCCTCCTTTTCTCACCTTATTCTAGTCCATCTTATCCTCGTCGACATCCTAATATTCACTTCTTCTCCTCCTCTTTGTACTTGTTTTCAGTTCTCTCTTCCTTTTTCAAAAATGTTCTCTATTTTTTTCCCTTCGCCTTTTCCTCTTTATCTTCTCTTCCATTTTCTTCATCTTTTTTCCCTTCGCCTTTTCCTCTTTATCTTCTCTTCCATATTCTTCATCTTTTTTCCCTTCGCCTTTTCCTCTCTATCTTCTCTTCCATTTTCTTCATCTTTTTTCCCTTCGCCTTTTCCTCTCTATCTTCTCTTCCATTTTCTTCATCTTTTTTCCCTTCGCCTTTTCCTCTTTATCTTCTCTTCCATTTTCTTCATCTTTTTTCCCTTCGCCTTTTCCTCTTTATCTTCTCTTCCATTTTCTTCATCATTTTTCCCTTCGCCTTTTCCTCTATCTTCTCTTCCATTTTCTTCATCTTTTTTCCCTTCGCCTTTTCCTCTTTATCTTCTCTTCCATTTTCTTCATCTTTTTTCCCTTCGCCTTTTCCTCTTTATCTTCTCTTCCATTTTCATCTTTTTTCCCTTCGCCTTTTCCTCTTTATCTTCTCTTCCATTTTCTTCATCTTTTTTCCCTTCGCCTTTTCCTCTCTATCTTCTCTTCCATTTTCTTCATCTTTTTTCCCATCGCCTTTTCCTCTTTATCTTCTCTTCCATTTTCTTCATCTTTTTTTCCCTTCGCCTTTTCCTCTTTATCTTCTCTTCCATTTTCTTCATCTTTTTCCCTTCGCATTTTCCTCTTTATCTTCTCTTCCATTTTCTTCATCTTTTTTCCCTTCGCCTTTTCCTCTTTATCTTCTCTTCCATTTTCTTCATCTTCATTCCCTTCGCCTTTTCCTCTTTATCTTCTCTTCCATTTTCTTCATCTTTTTTCCCTTCGCCGTTTCCTCTATCTTCTCTTCCATTTTCTTCATCTTTTTTCCCTTCGCCTTTTCCTCTCTATCTTCTCTTCCATTTTCTTCATTTTTTTCCCTTTGCCTTTTCCTCTCTATCTTCTCTTCCATTTTCTTCATCTTTTTTCCCTTCGCCTTTTCCTCTCTATCTTCTCTTCCATTTTCTTCATCTTTTTTCCCTTTTCCTTTTCCTCTTTATCTTCTCTTCCATTTTCTTCATCTTTTTTCCCCTTTTCCTCTTTATCTTCTCTTCCATTTTCTTCATCTTTTTTCCCTTTGTCTTTTCCTCTCTATCTTCTCTTCCATTTTCTTCATCTTTTTTCCCTTTGCCTTTTCCTCTCTATCTTCTCTTCCATTTTCTTCATCTTTTTTCCCTTCGCCTTTTCCTCTTTATCTTCTCTTCCATTTTCTTCATCTTTTTTCCCTTCGCCTTTTCTTCTTTATCTTCTCTTCCATTTTCTTGATCTTTTTTCCCTTTGCCTTTTCCTCTCTATCTTCTCTTCCATTTTCTTCATCTTTTTTCCCTTCGCCTTTTCTTCTTTATCTTCTCTTCCATATTCTTCATCTTTTTTCCCTTCGCCTTTTCCTCTCTATCTTCTCTTCCATTTTCTTCATCTTTTTTCCCTTCGCCTTTTCCTCTCTATCTTCTCTTCCATTTTCTTCATCTTTTTTCCCTTCGCCTTTTCCTCTTTATCTTCTCTTCCATTTTCTTCATCTTTTTTCCCTTCGCCTTTTCCTCTTTATCTTCTCTTCCATTTTCTTCATCATTTTTCCCTTCGCCTTTTCCTCTATCTTCTCTTCCATTTTTTTCATCTTTTTTCCCTTCGCCTTTTCCTCTTTATCTTCTCTTCCATTTTCTTCATCTTTTTTCCCTTTGCCTTTTCCTCTATATCTTCTCTTCCATTTTCTTCATCTTTTTTCCCTTCGCCTTTTCCTCTCTATCTTCTCTTCCATTTTCTTCATCTTTTTTCCCTTTGCCTTTTCCTCTTTATCTTCTCTTCCATTTTCTTCATCTTTTTTCCCTTCGCCTTTTCCTCTTTATCTTCTCTTCCATTTTCTTCATCTTTTTCCCTTTGCCTTTTCCTCTTTATCTTCTCTTCCATTTCTTCATCTTTTTTCCCTTCGCCTCTTCCTCTTTATCTTCTCTTCCATTTTCTTCATCTTTTTTCCCTTCGCCTTTTCCTCTATCTTCTCTTCCATTTTCTTCATCTTTTTTCCCTTCTGATTTTCCTCTCTATCTTCTCTTCCATTTTCTTCATCTTTTTTCCCTTCTGATTTTCCTCTCTATCTTCTCTTCCATTTTCTTCATCTTTTTTCCCTTTGCCTTTTCCTCTCTATCTTCTCTTCCATTTTCTTCATCTTTTTTCCCTTTTCCTTTTCCTCTTTATCTTCTCTTCCATTTTCTTCATCTTTTTTCCCTTCGCCTTTTCCTCTTTATCTTCTCTTCCATTTTCTTGATCTTTTTTCCCTTTGCCTTTTCCTCTTTATCTTCTCTTCCATTTTCTTCATCTTTTTTCCCTTTGCCTTTTCCTCTTTATCTTCTCTTCCATTTTCTTCATCTTTTTTCCCTTTGCCTTTTCCTCTCTATCTTCTCTTCCATTTTCTTCATCTTTTTTCCCTTTTCCTTTTCCTCTTTATCTTCTCTTCCATTTTCTTCATCTTTTTTCCCTTCGCCTTTTCCTCTTTATCTTCTCTTCCATTTTCTTGATCTTTTTTTCCCTTTGCCTTTTCCTCTTTATCTTCTCTTCCATTTTCTTCATCTTTTTTCCCTTTGCCTTTTCCTCTTTATCTTCTCTTCCATTTTCTTAATCTTTTTTCCCTTCGCCTTTTCCTCTTTATCTTTTCTTCCATTTTCTTCATCTTTTTTCCCTTCGCCTTTTCCTCTTTATCTTCTTTTCCGTTTTCTTTATTGTAGTTCTTCTTCAACTTTTAGCTCTCTCCCTTGGTACCAACTTTACTTCTCTTCCTTTGCAGATGATTATTGTGGTATGTTGCTTCTCGAACATATTTTTTTCTCTCTCATCAGGCTCTAGATTTTAATTCAAATTCTGAACTTGACCTATTTGCTAACTTCTCACGACTATTTTTTTTTTGTCAATTTAAAGTAATATTTATGTATGTAATCAGAGCTTGTAATTGAAAGAAAGAGGGAATTGTGATTCTCTCTCTCTCTCTCTCTCTCTCTCTCTCTCTCTCTCTCTCTCTCTCTCTCTCTCTCTCTCTCTCTATATATATATATATATATATATATATATATATATATATATATATATATATATATATATATATATATATATATATTTATATATATATTCCACGATTTTGTATTGAATGGTTCTTTGTTTTTCCAAGTTTTTCCGCGAATTGTGTAGACGTTGCCTTTTCTCAGAACTCACTCACTTAGGCGCGCGCGCACACACACACACGTGTGTGATATATATATATATATATATATATATATATATATATATATATATATATATATATATATATATATATATATATATATAATCTAAAAATTTAGCTAGAAAAAGAAAGATGATATTCTGGGGGATTGTCCTGTAGTTTTCATATTTCTCAGGTATCGTAAAATATGTGTATGAATTTTCTGGATTCCAAAAGTGTGTTCCATATCCGTCTCTTTCCCTTTAGTTTTCTTTCACATTTTGCAGGATTTCGATACGAATATTTAATTCTTTTTCGCGATTTCCTGACATACTCTTCAGTTTGCATTGATACCCTTTAATTTCTTTACATATATTCTGAACACCATGAATTACACGTAATGATTTTTCAGAAGTTTCTGAAGTATTTAGCTTTTAGGCCTAATACTCTGTGGTTATGTTGAAAAATTTTCCGAACTTTCTGATATATATGAAATTATTTTCAGTTCGTGAAATATTTATAATATTGCCTCAAACCTAGGATTACCTTGCACATTTTCCAGGACTCAGTGATATGCCGTATCATTCCCAGAATTCCATTAAATATGTTAAATTCTCGTCTATCGTTTTGGCCTTGTAACCTGTGCTCTCCCTGCATTATATGGCCTATAGTACGAAAAGACCGGACAGCCCCTAGACCGGAATGAATTAGCATATTATGTAGACTTGGTTGAATGACTGTCGTACTATTTACATCACATAATAAAATGGGGATCAGTCCAACCACTTTCAACTTCTACTTGTAACCTTCCTCGCTTGTAAAGATAAAACCTTCCTCACTCGTAAAATTAATCCGTCTTGCAGCCCTATCTTCCATTTTACTAGTTAAAATATGTCATCTTGCAGCCACTCTACAATGGAAGTCTTAATTTATGCTTTTATACATTAACCTAACCTTGACCTAAGAAAGGATCACATGGAGAGTCCCTCCTTTTTCTCTTGGGAAATATTGTCTTTACTTGATTTTTTTGTTATGAAGCCAACTCGTTTTTGTGTTGTATTAGGATGTACAAAAGAAAATAAATTTTACTTGCGACCCAATGTTTGTGAATAAACTTAATATTCTCTTCATGGATCAAAATACCCGTATAAATGACTAAAACTTCTCTAACTATATCTTAACCGGCTTAAACTGTATTGCCCATAACATGCTTCTGTGTAACCGATTTTTGTGTTATAGATAACCGACTTTTTAACCGATTTTTTATTTGCAAATGGCTGACTTTTTAACCGAGTTTTGTTTTGCAGATGGCTGACTTTTTAAACGACTTTTATTTTGCAGATGGCTAACTTTTTAGCTGAATTTTATTTTGCAGATGCCTGACTTTTGAACCGAATTTTGTGCTGCTCATGACTGACTTTTTCGTAACTGATTCCTGTATTGTTGATAACCGACTCTTTTCTCTCTTATTGATGATAGACATCTGATTTATTTTTTTTAATTGAGAAGGACCATCTCTTTTCATAACCTAAGACCATATAGTATACATATTGAACTTGAAAACCGCCTGAAGCTTTTCTTGAAAATAACTGACTTTATCTCTTATGGCTCATGACCTATTTCTTAAACGATGTATGTATTGTTTTGCTATAAAATTATCTAAAGCTGACATCAGTTCCCCTCTTCCACACCCAATCCCCATATTATAAATCGTCTGGGGGCTTATTATAGCGTGCGGGAGGGGAATCAAGATTAATTTATGCCTTGCATGCAAAATACATATTACTTCCGCCCCTAGATAGATATTATATACACCATAGGTATGGTGCTGTGAAAATTAAATTTCTCTCTCTCTCTCTCTCTCTCTCTCTCTCTCTCTCTCTCTCTCTCTCTCTCTCTCTCTCTCTCTCTCTCTCTCTCTCTCTCCTCTCTCTCTCTCTCTCTCTCTCTCTCTCTCTCTCTCTCTCTCTCTCTCTCTCTCTCTCATATTTTAGGGTTATATATAATATTGCTTATAGTTTTCTTGCTAATAATAATAATAATACTAATAATAATAATAATAATAATAATAATAATAATAATGTAGGCCACCATCACCAAGAACAAACACCAATGGAAAAAGAAAAAAAAAAAGGCAAGCGTATACGGGTATATACAAATTCCAGTTATCGGGTCCTTATATTCAATTAAGGAAGAAAGTTTTCCTATTCTTAATAAGAAGAGGGAGATTGGATGTGTGGTTCTTCTGGTACGTTGATGTGTGCCTTGACTTGGCTACTCTTTTACAAGTGAATCAGTGTCATTGTCGATATGATAATGATAATAATAATAATAATGATGATAGAAAGAAGAAAATCTTAAATAAACTTCTTGAATTAAGGGACTAGCTATAAATCATATTAAAGGAAATCTACCTACGAAAAAGAAAAATCAGGTGTATGTTAATTCCTGGGATGGTGGCCCCAATTTTTTTTTTACAGAAGGAACTCTTCGTATCCACGTCAGTACGCAGTGTTCTCCGGGCTTTGAGTAAACTGCAGGTGGAAATCAAAAGCATGATCCATCTACAGACGTTCGATTATATCTAGCGAGGAGAGTTTATAGGGTGGGGGGTAGATAGGGCATACAAAAATGGAATACTGCTTGAGCTACCGGGGTTCAAAGCAAGAAAACTTATTTTAGAGGACTGTCCTTTAGCCAAATGTAGTTAGCGCTTGATTCACTCTACTTGGAGTTCTCTAGGTCGACTTCTCGTAGTAGCCAGTACAGCTCCTCCTCAGATCTTAAGTGAATTTACCTTTTGATGTGTGGAGTCTGCTTAGGAATATTTTCCGGAATAAAATATAAATATGTCTCAGCATGTAATTGTTCTTAACTTTCTTCTTAACTTCTATATTTTATTAAGGAACAAATAATAAAAAAAAAACTACTGAAGATTTTTTTTTCCTTATTACTGAAGATATGTCTTCGTTTCCTCCCCATATATATTGCAATTCTACTTTTAAAATAAAGGCTTTGTTTATAGTCAACTTCATGCTTGATGTTTTATTTCACACACGTCCTTTAGGCCTTGAATAACGCACGATATGAAGGGGAAAAAAACAAGTAACATATGTGACATTTGTAAGAAACATTTCTGAATGACAATGACGGTGGTTATCCGTTTCCGACGTCTTTATTCCTCTGAGGTTATTCTGACTTTGTGTTGAATTATGTTAGTTTCACTGTTAATCTATGTTTATATAGCCTAGCCTCATAAAGGTATTATCTCCACACATCTGATGTGTCCTCTAGCCTACCGGCTGAGTTGAAGGGCCTAAACACCTGAGGGAAGCTACTGCCCGCTCATAATCCTCAAGTGTTTCTTATGGATAGAGAGCTGTACTATCCATCGATCCGTGACATTGATGGGAACTAGGCCCTGTATCCACTGATTAACAATATGTGGTTTGATTTAATGATCATTTTCTCATAAAGTATTTATTATTAAGGAGTTTAGCCTACGGCTGATCGACTTGACAGTAAAAATATCTGGAAAAGGTGATCATTTTGAAATTTGATAACGCGTAGTGTGTGTCTGTATGTGTGTGTGTGTGTGTGTGTGTAATTTATAGTGGAGAAAGAGAGAGAGAGTGAGAGAGAGGCTTAGCTGGGGCTTCGATGAGAGCAAAAGTATCCTGCCTGTACCTCGTAAAGTAGAAATAATAAATTGATACCACTACTATTACTCCTGCTACTACTACTAATAATAATAATAATAATAATAATAATAGTAATACTGATTATTATTATTTTTATTATTATTATTATTATTACAATGTGGTCGGTTTTACTTTACGGACTCCCATTTCTATTAAGGGCTAGGACGGTGTCTTCTCTCGAAGGACTTTGGTTTTGACAAGTGTGATCATTACCCTGAGTGAAAGCCTTATCCAACCTCAGACCGTGGCGGCCACGAACCATATTACGACAATGACAGTATTCTACAGTCGTGCTACCAGAGTTAGCCTAATTGGCGTTCATATTACGGTCCTTTTAAAGCTGCATGTAATATTTTTAATTTTGAACACTATTATACTTTAATTATCTTTATCTTTAGCGATGTTTAATCCTCAGCGTATATTTTCCTTATCTTTTAAATGATAAAAGCTTTGTACGATATCACTATTTTAAGTGATATGGTTCTATACACAGCTTGTTTATTTTTTTTAAATATTGTGACAACGTAGAATTATACTGATTTGTTCGTTTCGTGAGTATTTCTTTATTAGGTTTGTACTTAAGGCTAAATATTGTTCCACTAAAAGATGTTGCAAATTATGAACTCATATCGCGTCAAAAAACATTGTCTGGAGTTTGAAAATCACGTTACCTTTTAGGAATTGCTTCATTTGAATTATTTGCTGTCAGTTCTTCGTATGAAAGAATTAGGGATTGTGTATTTATCTCTCTCTCTCTCTCTCTCTCTCTCTCTCTCTCTCTCTTCTCTCTCTCTCTCTCTCTCTCTCTCTCTCTCTCTCTCTCTCTCTCTCTCTCTCCCATTTTGACAGTACAGTTATAAGAGAATATTTAGGAATTGTATTTCAAGTCCCGCCATTCGCCAAATGTCAGTTTCTGGTGGATGATAAGAATGACTTGGAGATACTGGTAAGTATGCTTGGGGGTCCATCCTCCAGCAACTCTGGAAACTTAGCAGAGATACTGAATCTTTCTGGTGAATATAAACTAAAGGTGGATATATATATATATATATATATATATATATATATATATATATATATATATATATATATATATATATATATATATATATATATAATTCATAAGACAGAGGATATTTTTACTATGCTACCACCGCGGGGGGTAATGTAGACAAAAGTGTGCGCATTGTCGTCAGCGATTTTCCCCAAATTTGCTTCAGATCATCTTTATATGCAGAGGAAGCGAAATTCTGTACATTTTTTAGTCGAGGTCGCAGCATCTGATATCCGACTATGAACTCTTGGGTGAATGTGCTGGTTTTCGGCAATGGTATAAGCCAAATTTTCCACAGCTTTAAACTGAGTTGAATATTCAAAGTCAAGATTTTGTTGAGAATGCTTGCCGTGTTGCGAGGAGGTAGTAGTTTTTTTTTTCTCTTTATATTAAAGGTATATATGAGCCGCACGTAAACACCGGTGGCATTTTATTAATATTTCTGTTGGAGTCTTATGTCGCTTAAGAAAACGAAAGGGGCGGCAGAATGCCGAGGGCTCAGACTGTACCTCTTAGCATTTCCATCATCGTAGTATCTTAGGCCTATCATCATCATCATCATCATCACCGCTTAATCTACGCCTCTCGCTTCTCGTCCATTACTCTTTTTCCTTCAGTCCCATTACATCTCTTCCTCATCCGACCATTTCAGTCTTTCTTGATCATTTTATCCCTTTTCCTATACCCTCTCTTCCTCACATTTAATTATTGTGTGACACTGCTGTCACACCCTTTTCCCTCCCCCAGCATGGCTCCGCTCCCCCACCCCCCTCCATGATATTTACTTCGTCTTTCACTCGTCGCGTTGTCATAAACAGACGAATACCTCACACGCGACCACCACCTCTTTGATAAATGTTTGTGGCTTCAGAATTTACTTTTAAGAATCTCTAAATATTTTTTTCTTTCAAATACTGTTTGGATTTCAATGTCTAAATTAGCTCCAAACAGCTTAGGAAAACGTGTTTATTCTGTGGATTATTCGGTTTCATTTAGAAGTCATTTTTGTCATGTTTTTTTGGCTAACTCAGTATTGTTTGGTATGCTGCTCCAGTCACTCCCATTGCAATACATACACCCTTTCTTTGTTGGTGAAAGACTCCTGTGTGTACATTATGGAGTTCGTGGGCAATCTTTCGCATCTTAATAGTCAACTCATGAAAATTAATCCTGAAGAGACATGGCTGATAATTGTCATTTTTTGTAATTGGTTTTATAGTTTTAATAACTCAGCAATAAATTATCGCCTAAAGTACTGTATCTACTTCAGCTTTTCCTCTATTTTTGTTCTGAAGTGTATGATCTAAATCTATCACATTGCCTGAACATTTACTTCTAAATCTTATTAGTGTCATTAACAGTACACGGAAAATTTGGATTCTTCATTGTATTTTTCATTGCTTAAATTCAGTTCTTTATTTATGCATATTGAACAAGTTAGGTTAACCGTTTATGTTAATGATGGGTAAAGAAAGGCAATGTTTAGAATACTGCAACTGGCGTTTTGCCCGCTGAATGTTTGGTCTTGACTCGAGCAAGTATTATAATTTGGTGTTTGGGGGAATGGTTTGAAACCTCTTTTGAAGAGGAAGAAAGTTTTTAACATTTCAGCAACTACCCCTGTCAAGTTGCTTTTTTCGTACCTATTGGTGTAATGCAAAGGTTTCTTTTCCATGGTTGCTAACGTTATTAGCAGTGTTTCCTTGGTTTCTTACTTTCTTTTAAACAGCTTTGGCGTTACCGATGAGCTGGTAAAGCTTTGTAACCTGTTCACTTCGAAGGAAAAAAGTTTTTTTTGTGTCTTAAATATAGTGGTAGTTTTAGTGTTGATACTAAATACTACTGTATACGTTTCGTGTATCATATATTTTTTTTTTTTATGGTATCAGTCATTCGAGGATACTAATACAACTGAAGTGGACACTAATATATAATATACAAAATTATTGTGACTTCATTATCAACATTCCATCCCTTAATATCTACTAATATGTTGCCGACTATAAAGAAAAAAAAAAGTATATAAAGTTTTACATCAAGGTACAAGGCCCAAAAAGGGAGAGCTAGTTACCTGCGGAGATAAGGTCGGGGGAAGGAAAACAGGATATTCAATTTTTTAAAGGCTGATGTAGTCTTCACCCACATAAAGGAAAAGGAAATGATTGGCCTCCTGGTCAGAACATTTTATTACAATATTCACCTTTATTTCTTAGTTTATTTTTATTTATTAATTTTTTTTATTTATTTATTTTTTTTTTTTTTGAGATGTATTTGGTTTTATGTGTTGTAGATGTAAAATCCTTTCAGTAGTATGTGCATGTTGTGTGCACTTGCAACGCTCAACATATTTTATTCATCTGTAAACTTTTCTCGAAATTTCGAATTTCTACTGTATTACTTTTCACCCGGTACGTTTGACTGATACCCTGTAGGATTATTGGCAAGTAGGATTATTGGCAAGAGGAGTGATGTATTGGTTATTTCTAGTAAAGCACTCTGCACCGTATGTTATTTACATTACATACGCTCCTGCAGGGGAATGTATGGACTAGTTTGGGTAAATATGTTCTGTAACAAAGTCACAATGGCCTTTAGAAAAAATGTCATGATTTAATTATTGGCCCTGTAGTCAAAATGGGATGACAGGCATATGCTGTCCTCCAGGTACTAATTTTAAGTATTCTTTGTTTATATAAGAGAACATATTTGAGAGGGATTAAGTTGAAATTTAAAACATTTTTACTTT